>JAJIYU010002280.1:0-31199 GCA_030144865.1 Tinospora cordifolia | reverse complement strand
TAAATCTCCTCGCAAGCTGATTAATTCCATGTGATGTGAAAAATAGGGGGTGAGCTAAAAAGCTCAGTGAATCATTCCATCTACTTAATCTATTATTTCAACCAGATAATGCAAGCATATCAAACACTTTCAGAGATTAATTCGATCCAACCAATATGTTATTTCAGTCGTAATTTAGACCAAACGGGAATAACTTCTGTGCTCCAGATCTAGGGAGAGAGATCAATTCTGAAACTCAAACCCATCTCTAGTGGGATCATTCTTGAAACTCGTTCCATTCTGGTGTCAGTATTGACTGCCAGTTCCAATTCTACATAGAACACAGAAAGTCCCCCGCGCCGATACGTGGTTGAAATCTTATTTAATCTTATTTTTGTGTGCAAGAGCATATAAATAAATATTTCAATAGTAATTAAACATACTAACAGTATAACATCTTAAATCAACAGAAGCATAGATTTTCGATTTCTGATGTAAAAGATCGTACAAGACGTAACTACAAAGCATACTCTCTCAAACAGGAAAAATGACTTTCGATTTCTAATATAGAAGATCGTACAAGATGCAACTAAAGAGAATACACTCTTGGTCATGCAACGTGATAATTGAATGACATAAATGCAAAAAACAAGAATAAAAGAAAAAAATCAAGCTAACCAAACAAGCAAGCATTATCTAAGTCAAAATAATAAATTAAAAGAAAGGAAAGAAACTCACTTCAAGATCGCTTCCTAAATTCTTTGTAGCATTTCGTTGCTACTACTTCGCAAACTAGTTAGAATAGTTCAAGCAAAATAGAACTAGAACTAAGGTTGCCAAGAAGGAGGCAAAGAGAGAAAGCAAGAGAAATTTTCAACTCTTGTCTTTGGGATTAAAATGGGTGGAGTAGGGGGGTTTATATAGAGCCCTCTTTCAAATAGTGTCTGTATCTTTCCAATGTGGGATTATCACTTCTTACATATGCCCACTTTAACATCTCACCAAATGAGACATTTCATTCATGAATGCATTTCCTTTACACATATATTTCTCTATGTATATTACTATCATACTAAACGAAATATTATTTTCATGAGTGCATCTAATTAATACTTTATACACATACTTTTCTATCATACTAAAAATATTATTATCTTATTCAAATAGAGAAGCATATATTTACCCAACAATTCTATATGTCTAATATTAATCAATGTATATTCCTTTATACTTCTATGCTAACTAATTAATTGCATCAACCAACTTGGAGAAGTCTTGAATGAATCTCTGATAATATCTAAAAAGGCCTAAACAACTTCTGATTTATGTAACTGTCTTGGGTTGCTTCCAGTTTGTGACAACTTTCACCTTCTCAGGACCTACATAAATGCCTTTAGCTGATATTACATGGCCAAGGAACTTGATCACCTTCATCTAGAATTCACACTTGTTGAGCTTGACATACAACTTGTTTCTTTTAAGGGTCTCCAACAAAATCTTCAAGTGTTTCCAACAAAATCTTCAAGTGTTCTAAGTGTTCAAATTTTGACTTAGAGTAAATTGGGATGTAATCCAGAAATACTACCACAAATTGATCAAGGTATTGCCTAAACACTCGGCTCATCAGATCTATGAATGCTACTAGTTATTAGTCAAACCAAAGGGCATTACCGCAAACTTGAATTGTCCTTATCAGGTCCTAAAGGTTGTCTTGTGTATATCTAACTCTTGGATCCTCAACTGTTGGTATGCTAACCTAAGATCAATCTTTGAGAAATGAGTGGTTCTCCTCATTTGATCAAATAAGTTGTTTATTCTTAGCAAGGGATACTTGTTTCTCACAATTGCCTAGTTTAGCTTATGATAGTCAACACATAGTCTCATAGGTCCATCTTTCTTCTTTATGAACAACACTAGCGCTCCCCATGGAGATTCACTTGGTCTGATGAATCCTTTATCTCATAGTTCATCTAGCTGAATATTTAACTTGATCAGCTCTATTATTCTCTAAGGAGATATGGCTATGGGGTTAGTTCTAGCATGAAGTTCAATCTTGAATTCTACTTCCCTAGCCAATGGTGGCCTTGATAAATCATTTGGGAATACATCTTCATATTCTCAAATTACGTCTAAGTTCTGGATTTCCCTTTGTTCTTCAGAATCTTCCTCCAAGAATTTCTTGAATTCATCTTTTTGCCTGAAGCAATTTAGCATCGCTATCATCGGGGTTCTAGGTAATCTCTCTATATGACCATTAATTTTATATGTTTTTCTTGAGGGTAATGTTGTCATTACTCTCCTCTTGGGACAATCAATTTGTGCTTGACATTGGTCTAACTAGTCCATCCCCAAGATTATTTCATATCCATAAAATAGAAGTACATAGTGGTTCCCTGAGATCAGCTTATCTCCAAACCTAAGGTCACAACTAGACATCCTTTTCGAGGTAACTGTAGTTCCTATGAGCTGATACATTTAAAGTCATAGGCATTGTTTTTGTTACTAGTTGTAACATATCTACTAGCTTTAGTAACAAACGATTTCATAGCACCCGAATCAAAAAACAGTTTTACAACAACATAAAAATATTAGGAATTTACCTTCGACTATAGGGACTTGATCTTCAGAGCCATTAGCAATAGTGAATACACTAGCCTAGTTTTGTCTATGGCCTTGATTCTGCCCTTGGTTAGTATTCTATTCCTGTTGTCTGCTTAAGAACAACCATTCTCTCCTTCTCCTTCATTGTTCTGTGGCTGTTGTTGAGGAATTTGAGTTGGTGCTATAGGGCATTCTTTGCTATTTGTCCTCTTTGTCTACAGAGGAAGCATAACCCTAGTCTTTTTGCTTGTTCATTCAGTTCCTCCTAGGGTTGTACTTGTTGTTGAGTTTGGGATGCCTTACTTCCACCATTTTTCTTATGGGTGTTTTGCTTCTTGTGGGTTCCTTGGTGATCTTTGCTATTACCTAGTCTCTTGTTTCTATTTTTCAACTTATGCTCAGTGTTGACTTCTCCTTCCACCAGGAGTGCCTTTTCAACTACATCTTTATAGGCTTTTAGGCCCTTTGGTATTACTCCTTTTCGGATCTCAATGTTTAAACCTTCTGCATATTGATGTGCCTTTATCCTTTCTTCCTTGATTAGTTCAGGCATAAACTTGGCTAATTCAGTTAACTTGGTCTCATATTCAGCCATAGTCAACACTGGGTTAATTTGATGAATTCTGACTACATTCACCTTAGCGTGGCCTCAGGGAAGAATTTTTGATAAAATAATTCCTTGAACTCTTCCCAGTTCATCTCTCTGATATTAGTGTTTAGATTTTCCTTCAGCATCCTCTACCAACTCCTAGACGGTCACTTAAACTGATGGGTGGTTAGAGCACCTCAACGAGGACCCATTGCCCCTAATACATCCAAATGCTCATTGAGTTCCTTGTACCAATGGTCTGCCGTTATGCAGTCAAACGTGCCATTAAATTGAGATGGGCAAAGTTTCTACAACTCCATCAACATTTTCGTCTATTCCTTATCCACAACATCATCCCCTACCCTTTAATGAACTGGAGATGGAGGTATAAGCGTCTATTGTTGTTCCAAAATCTATTCTTGTATCTGCGGCTATGGTGCCACTTGTGGTAGTAACCTCATAATCTACTTCATAACTCTCCTAGTGAACTTTGTTAACAACTTAGAAGTAAGCGTATTCTCAATCTAAGCCTTAGAAGCACAAATTTGTGCTTCCTGTCCTTATGGTTCAGTCTTGTCAAGTGTGGCAGCTCTGGTGGCATATCTTTTGGATTCGGCCATTATCTAGAAGTCAAAAGTCATTTTAGTATCCAATGAGGTATCACAACGAAAAAGTTTCAAGTAGAATATAAATCTGGGTACACAACCCATCTTTTCTCATCCTTGGGATACTAAATGTTTTTCAAGACTTGAGAAAATAGTCATCTTGTCCTTATTCGTTTGTCGTGTCTATTTCCTCAAGTTTTCATTTTTCATCTGTGCTATTTTGATGTTAGATTCATGTCTTTAGGTTCTCGATTGTTTAGCGACCTATTAGTTAATGCTTCTAAGTTCTTGTTTGAGGGTTTCGAGGACTTCTAATGTTGTTGGGTACATGATTTTTGGTCTCAAAATCAAAATACATGTCATGAATCTAAGCAAGTAAAGCATTCAATCATTCAGTAATTCAATCAAACAAGTTCACGCTAGCATAGAAAAATTCCAAGTTTCCATCTGCCTCAAGGTTCGAGCATCCCATACCACTTTTGCCCATCAACATAGGCTTCCACCCAAAGATCTCCCTTCACCCACACAATTTTGCAAATGTTTAGACAACTAAGATCTCCCAAGCCCCATTATACTTGACCATCCCATACCAGCCAAGCATAGGGAAACGAGCTCTTCTATAATCATTGATCATTCACCAAACATAGCCCATCATTTTTCAAGTCTAGGATTCCTCCATACACCAAATTCCTATGCGTCTCATACCACGTAAAAACCAAGGATACAGAATCCTCTCGATCTCATGTCCTAACCAAACAAGTGTCCTATTGTCACACATTTTCAGTCTCTAACCTATGTCCTAGAAGTTTTCATTTGTGATCCATTGTGCCACCCTTGGCAACACCAAAGTTTCTACTTATGGTCTCTTTCCCAAACCTAGGGTGTCAATCACTTGCTTGAAAGGTTCTTGTGTCGAACGAGCAAACCATATCTAATTTTGGTACGACCTTTAGTATTGTCTTTGTAGTTTAGTACATTCTATGCCTATAATACCCGAAAAATTTTGTACAAAATGAAATGAAATGAAATGATATGTACAACATCTATGGGAATTAAATGATAAATGTTATCAAGTTGTCAGAAATTCATTTTCTTAGTCAACTAATAAGTTTATTTGCTCAAAATTTCTTAGTGAAATGAGCATTGAGAAAAGGAAATGAAAGTATACTTGAAATGAAAACAAGATCAAATTAGAAACCAAATGAAATCACATGCTCACACATAGTGCTACACCCAAATTAAGAAGAATAAGGAAAGAAATTAGCATAATTCAAAAAATTCGAAAGTGGTCCCATGTGCATACAAAAAACGCCCAAACCGTTGCAGATTATAGTCCGAAAGGAAAATAGGAAGTCTCCCAAACCATGTTACCCTATTCATGAGCACACCACAAACAGACCAAAATAGAAGTTTCCAAGTGTTATGTGCACACTAAAGTCCTTGACGCACAAGAAGAATGAAACAAGAAAGTTTCCTTTACTCATCCATGACACCCACAAGGAGAACCAAATTAGAAAGTTCCCAGTGTGTAAACTAGAAAATAACTTAGAAAGTTTCTTATGCTCACAAAAGGACGTCCAAAATCATGGGTGAACCATATTAGAAATTGTGAAGATGCCATGATCATATGCACCCTAATCTATGCTTGTGATGTACCAAGGAAACAAGACTAAGGAAAGCATAAAAAAATAGAAACTTCCATGCTCACACATGATGCCAAAAGGAAAAGTTTTCCAAAATATAAAGTTGCTCATGTGTGTGCATAAAAGAGAAAATAGAAAGTTTTTATGAACTCTATTAGACAGGGTATCCCCTGATTGGTCCGTGGCACTAAAAGAGAATAAACCACACTTAGAAAGTTTTTCACACACTCAAAAAAAAAATCCAAACCATGCGAAGTACCCAAAATCACCACAATCTTGAGTGCACTCACAAAAGATGATGAAGAGTCGAACTTGCCAAATCTTCATGGATTTGGTGCGCCATGGGAAGGAATTAGATTGGAAAGAATCCAAAAGTTGCCCAAACCATGCACAAGGAGAATAAATAGAAAACTTCCATGCATTGCACATGCCCAAAACCGTGTTCACACATGAGAGGGAAACCAAACAAGAAAGAGAAGATTCCCTTGCCATTTTGATGCACAAAAGAAGGTGGTCCCGAGCCAAGTTGCTAAACCATGGGTGTGTTCACGTATATGAAGGAAACCAAATCAGCCACTTACTCAAAACATCCACACAAGAGAAATGAAAAGTTGTTATGTGAGCACACTCAAAAAGTCTGCCCTATGTTCACTGAAAATCTATGTAAAGGCCCCTTGTGCTCTCATTTTCTTCATCCCAAAATAAGAGCTCATAAGATCCATCTTATTTTCTCTAGCCTATCTCTTGGTACCTCTTTTCAATTCTTGAGTGTTCTTGAGGGTTTGAATGTGTTGAAGTGCTATTGGATTTCTGAATTTTGATTCAATTGAGTTGGAAGTAATTTTTAAAACCTCTACTTTATTGTTTTAAATTAATTAGATGTTCATGTATGTGTTAGATTCAGTTTGTCGTGCATATTTTAATTTCAGTTTAGTAAGTAGGCCATGTTCAATTATCATTAAACCATGCAATGCTTAGACCTCACATGCTTAGGTTTATTTTGAAGAATAATGCATGTTATGTAACATTTCATGTCTTTGATGTCGATATGATAATCATGCTAAATTTATGTAATTGAATTAATTATTCATGTATGTTTGATTAAAGAAAGATGAATAATGATAAGAACCACATATTGTCACAGTAATCCATAGGGATTATTATGAGTGTTTTTTACATATGATTAGTTCATATACGTAATATCCCAAAATACTTAGAATATGGGTCCTAAGTCCAATGAAGTTTGGCTTAAAGGAATGCCTTTTCACTCAAGGGAGATATTTTGATAGGTTGACCCCTTTCAATCCAATTTGCAACTGAAAACGATAGATTGTTTGAATCACTTAATGCTTTTAAGTGTTTGAATTGGATGTTTTATTGATTTGAAATAATGATCCATTGGACTTTGTGCTCACCCTTCCTATTTTTCCTTTTTAGGGAATTGATCACATTGAAGAAGCACAACAATAGTTAGGATATATTATTTAAAAAATTCTTATTTAAACGTAAGGACATGTTACCCAAATTTTGAATATTTCGTTGTAGTTTGGATATGAGTTAGGTACTCTTTCCTTTTCATGAATTAAATAAAGAATGTTAAAGATTTCTTTTATCTCTCTTGGATTTGACTTGTGGAATTGTGTTTAATTAATTGAGTTGAATACTCTTAATGTTTAATAAGACTTGGGATAAAATAACTTGAAATTCAAGTGTTAGTCGCTAGTTAACGTAACGCGGTCGGCTCGTCGCGTGGTCTAGTCCACTGAGTTGGGGGTCAGGGTGTTACATTGCCCTCAAACATCACCTCCTAGTTTTCTTGTAGAAAATAAGTGTGTTCTTCCACTTTGACTACTTATATGAGCTAGTGGGACAACCTCTAGTCAGGAGGTAAGACCAAAGTCTGCGTAACAACTGACCTTCTAGAACAAAATAAATCATCTCCCTTTCAATGTTTAACTTTACTTGGGACAAGGCTTACCACTATCAACTCAACTCGTAATCTTCGTATCCAAAAAAACATTTGAAAACATATATCTCTTTTTGAAAAATAATATTTCAAAACGATTTTCAAATTTAAAATAGGAGGTAGGGCATTTAAATTAACTCGAAGTAAAGACCTTACTTGATGAGTCAACTCTTTCTAGTTCTTGCCTAGTACATCTACTGATTGAGTTCTGCTACCATCTTTGTAATGCCCCAACTCCCCTGAATTCCTCCACATGCACCACACCACTCGGCCGGGAGGTGGGTCGACGTTACTTGATCTCTTTCTTTCTGAGTCCCAACTATTTGGGACTTCCTTAGTAATGTTAACTCTTACACATATTTCGTAAAAGTAAAACATCGAGAAACCTTTAAATAAAACAATTAAATATCATTAACTGATTCAAAATTCAAAAGGTATATAGCCCCTATGTTTATTATAGCGAAAATAACTTCAAAACTTTAAGGAAAGTAAATTGGGCCAACATGCCCTACAATAAAATAAAATCTCTAAGGAAATAGTCTAAGTGACATCCAAGTAGCCTCTGGTTTATCAATTCTTGAAATATTAAAAAAGAAGTGTACTCAAAAGCCTAATGTATCATCCCAAATATTAAGTCATTATTTCAACAAATAAGACATACATGTCAAACACTTTCAAATATTATGATTCAAACATTTCATTGTTCAACCATTGTAGTTAAGACCGAAAGGGGTCAACTTCGGTGTTCTTTCATAGCAAAGGAGGGGAAAGACAATCCTTATGATAGTTTCCAGTGGATCTAGGGTCTTACCTGTAACACTCCAAAAATTTGTATGAGAATTAGATAAATAAAATTCTTTGAATAAAATAATCCTTGAAAAATTCATGAAATTGTAGTAAAAATAATGTATAAATTGATGTATGAAAGACTAGATGAGCCAAAATGAAAAATAGGAAATAACACAAAATCATGGCTGACTATCGAGGTAGTGAAAGCATTATCTCAGTAGAGGAGTCCATGCCATCCCCACTAAGTGAGGGAAGTCTAGGGGGACCTGCCCCAGGGACTCGTGCTCATGAAGCCCAACCTTTTATTACAAAAATCCTTCTAGTGAGCAGAAAGCCAAAAAAAAATTGGAAAGAAGCAAAATTTAGAAATAGGGCATGACTACTACAGTAGTGCATGAAAGTTGTGTGAAAACACATTAGAAAGCTTCTAAAATGATTGAGGGAAGTCTCTAAACGAATTGGCAACTTCTAAAAACATCACTTGCTAATACTTGGAGCGTGGGAAACAAGAAATTGGAAAATTATAAGGATTTCTAAAACATGGACACCTCAAACTTTTCCAAACATGTCTATTGAAGCTCTATTTAAACCATTCCAAACTAGCCATTCTCCTCATCCCAGCAAGAATGAACCAGTTCTCTTCTTGCTCTCCTAGTAGTGTTTAAGCATCCCTTTTCATCCCAATTTGTTCTACATAACCAATAGAGTTGTAGGAAGGAGAGAAATAAAGCTTGCATTACAAATCTTGTGCTAGGCAAGTGTGTGATCAACCAGAGAGATTGGAAGGTGCAAACAAAGGTATAATCACCCTATCTTAGTCTCAATTTCATGCTTCATAACTTAGAGGTCTATATAGTAGGATACCATGGCCATAAAAAAACATAGAATGAAAGGCACCAACATATAAATTCGACTTTCCTACTAGTTATTGTGGTAGTAATCAGATTACTACGATAATGCCATCGTTTTTCTAGAAATTTTGCTCAAACTGCCGCAATAGTGATTGGTAACTACAGTAGTATAATGTCTTGTCAAAAATAATGCTCGTGGGTTACCGTGGTAACACAACTGAGTTTTAGCTATAGACCATGGTTAGTGCGGTAACCTACAACAGTAATGCTCTTGAAACCCCCTGTTTCACTTATGTGTACTGACTATCATAGAATTCCTTTCCCCACTGCAGTACACAGACCTGAAACCCTACTTAACCTTATCTAGGGTGATGTCCTCACATATAATAGGCTATGTAGGATGAAAGGCCATTACTTTATGATTTATGAACACTAGTAACACATGAATAACCCATTTTGAAGGTTGAAGACTCAAGGATTGAGACAATTGAGATCAATAGACTAAGCATATTCAGGTGGAGCTGACTTTTGGGTTTTACCTTATTATTTCGATTTAAATAAAGCTTGCATATGTACTTGTGTTTTGAATATGACTATTATATGCACATGTTTTATTTGATTTGATATGCCATGAATATGCATGATTATCTATAATTAGAACAATGACACACAATATGTATGATAACGTGAACTATGCTACGTAACATTGTAATGCCTTGAAAATTTTGTATGAAAGGAAATGAAATGACATGTACAACTTAAATAATCAATTCATCATAAATTCATTTATCAATTTAGTGCTCATTTACCCAAAATGTCCCAGGGAAATGAGAATTAAGAAAGGAAATGATAAAAATCCTACCCAAACACTATATTAGCAATTTTCATCTAATTTCAAATATTATATAAATATATGAGAAATAATTTCAATAAAGAAAATGGACATAATCCTAAATGACCAAGATAGGAATTGGGGTTGAAGAAAATTAGTAAGTTTATTTAACGTATTAGATGAATTTAATACATTAGCTTATAGTGTGGATTGCAAGATTAGCAAGTTAACCGCATGATAGACGCACATGTAGAATGGCATGAAGTGTAAATAGAACATATTAGGTGTGGGTCGACTGGAAATTGGCAATGGCAGAAACGTAATAAGCAGAGCCTTACCATGGCTCGGCTTGAATGAATAAATGGCATAGTGTGTAAATAGCAATTATAAATTGTGGCACGATAGTCTCAAACATTTGAAATATGGCAAGATATAATTTCTCCAAAAAGCATGGGCACTAATGAAAAAACATATTATAGCAAGCTTATAAATTTATATATTTGTGTTGTGTGCAAGATAAATATATATATATATATATATATATATATATATATATATATATATATATATATATATATAACATCGTAAATAGGAAGGTTACTAATATATATATAGCAAGTGTTAGTAGTACGTGATAATCTATTTCAAATAAACGTAATAGAAGTAGTATATATATATATAGCAAAAATTAGCAATTTCTCTTGATTTCAAACGTGATCTAGGATTATGCTTTACTAATTTGTGTGAGCACAAGAGGAAATTGGAAGACTTTCCTTGTTGATCAGCTACCCAAAATTGCCAATTCCTACTCCAAATTCTTTATAAATGCCCCTTGTGTTCACCTTTTTTTCATCTCAAAGTAAGGAATGATACGTCCTTCTTGCTATCTCTCTCTCTCTCTCTATTGACATGCTTTCTCTCTTTGGGGCTATTCTAAACAACAATTGGGGTAAAAGTAATAGAGTGCTACAAAAATTCTATGACAATTGAAGTTGAAGTAACGAAGTGTTGCTGAATTTTTCAATTCACTTGTTCAACTAAGTGGAAGTGACTTCTAAGACCTCCATTGTACTTGTTTAGCTTAATACCATGTTCATGTATACTTGATTTTAGTTTAGTATGCATATTTAGGTTTGAAGAACTTGATTTAAATTTTAGATTTACATGTATGTCATGTTAGTTGATCATGAAACCATGTAATGCTTAGATGCATGTTTAGGTTTTTTTAAAGAATAATGCATATTATGTGTTTGTTTTCATGCTTTGCATGTTAATGTGTTAAACATTTTGAAATTATTTTTTTTACAATTCATAAATATGAGATTTAATGCAAGAAGTTGAGATTAAAAACCACTTTCTGTCGCAGTGAATATGAGGGTCACCATGGATCACTGCACTGAAAGAAGCATTTAGCTACAAAAGTTTTAGCTATGAAAGTTATTTCATCACTAAAATATATGTTTGGCTATGAAATTAAATTTTGAAGCTAATGATTCCACACCTTTAGATACAAGTCCAATTTTGAAGGTAAAAATATACATTTACCAACAAAAAATTAAATTCATAGCAATTTAGTTTTAGCTACAAAATATATTTCATAGCTAAATATGCATTTAGCCATGAAAATTAAATTTTGTAGCTAAAATTAATATTTAGCAATGAAAATATAAATTTATAGCAATTACTTTTTAGCTATAAAACTCATTTCATAGCCAAAACATCTACTTAGCTAAAAAATTAAGATTTTGTAGCAGTTAGGTTGACCTCTTTAGTTTAATGGCACAAACTATGCATTAAAAATTTATATAAAATTGCTGTTGAGAGAAAAAATTTTGTCTCATTCACCATTTTATTTTTCCCTCTACCTGAAAGTGATCAAAAAAGTATTTGAGATGTAAATCAGTAGGGGGTTTGTCTTTATTCTTTTTTTTTTCTATTTTTCTAGTTGTCAATGATTGATTGTTGTTTGCATTTTAAAAATCAAATATGAATTTTTTACATTTTCTCTTTGGTCTTTATACGTTTCCTCTCTCTCTAACTTTTGTGCTCTCTTTAATCCATTCTCATAATTTGAATAACACAAGAACAAGACAAACCAAAGCCTCCCATGTCATCTTTCAAAAAACTTGTGAATAAAACACGAAAGGCGAGAATCTAAAATAATAAAAGTTATAAAAAAAATACAAGAAGCAGAAGAACAAGAAGGCAAAGAAAAACAAGAAAACAAAGAAGAACAAGAAAAAAGACAAAAAGAAGCAAAAGCGGAAGATTAGATTATTGGTGGAGAGACTTTCAAATAACTACAAAATGTTTTAAAATTAAATAACTACATTGTTAATTATTAATTGTAAAAAACAATAATTATTTTTTAAACTTATGTTGGTTTATTGGACATAATACATAAACATATTAAATTTTAAAAGAAAATTAAAGGTTTAAAATTTAATATATATATATATATATATATTTATTTATTTATTTATTTATTTATTTATAGATATAGGCCAAAGCTAAAATTTATAATATATAATTACGTGTTTTTTAAAAGTAACTAATTATATTTTTAAACAAAATTAGTAAAATTAATTTTAAATTTTTACTATATAATTTGTTTCTTAAACAAATGGATAGTTTATTTAAAATTAAATTAATTTTTTAGAGGAAAAACGACACGCTTACAATAAACTAATAAGTTTTTAATAAATGAAATTTAAAAAAATTAATTTTAGTGAATCTAAATAATATAAAATTGTTATTTTTGTTAAAAGACAAATATAACTTAAGGATTTTAATTAATAAGAAGAATTTTTTTTTAATTTATAGCAATAAACATATAGGTTTTGAAATTTATAGCAATGATTTTTTTAAATAATAAAATTATGATGAAATAAATATAAATACATAATTTAGCTATGAATTCTTTTAATTTTTAAATTGTAACAATAAAAAAATTATATATATATAGTTTTTTTAACTTACGATCATGAAAATTATTAATTTCACATAATACAAAAACATATTAATTTTTAAAAGAAAATTAAAGGTTTAAAATTTATAATATATATATATATATATATATGTATGTATGTATGTATGTATGTATGTATATTGGCCAAATTTGAAATTTTTAATATATAACTATGTGTTTTTTAAAAAGTAACTAATTACATTTTCAAACAAAATTAATACAATTAACTTTAAATTATTACCATATAATTTGTTTCTTAAACAAATTGATAATTTAAACTAAAATTAGTTTTTTAGAGTCAAAATAACAAGCTTACAACAAACTAATAAGTTTTTAATAAACGAAATTTAAAAAAATAATTTTAGTAAATCTAAATAATTTAAATTGTTATTTTTTAAAAGACAATAATAATAAAACTTAAAGATTTTAATAAGAAGACTTTTTTTTATTTATAGCAATGAACATATATGTTTTGAAATTTAGAGCAATGAATTTTTTTAAATAATAAAAATTATAATGAAAAAAAATATAAATACATAATTTAGCTATAAATTCTTTCAATTTTTAAATTGTAACAATAAAAAAATATCATCTAATAAAATATAAATTTTTTAAATTAAAATTTATTTTAACCATAAATAATTATGTTATAGTAGATTAGTGTACTATTTGCTACAAATCAGTATATTTATCTATAAAAATATTTATCTTCGTATACTTTAAGAAGGGACGAAGGCAGGAGTAACTCGCGCCCAAAAATTGGATTTCGCTTGTTTCACAAATCTTCTTCCTTATATCTTTCCTCCTTACCTATACTCTTACACTCCAACCCATCTCAGACTCTATTTTGTGGCTATCACATTCTGCTTCCCTAACTGCAACAATTGACAAAGCTTAGACTCATAATCTCAAATAGAAATCCCTAACTGTAGCAACGGGACATTATCAATCTTACTAGTAAAAATCCCTATGTTGTTCTATCTATCTTCGTCCTAATCTACAGCATCGTTTGCAACACGAATGAAATCTATATTTATTGTCTTGTAGTGAGGCTTGCAGGCTCGAGGCACATTGAGAAAGCTTCTTCATACCATTGCTGCAGTCACAACTCTCTCTGCCCTAATCTACAGTAGTGTTTGCAACGCCAAAACCATCAAAAAATGTTCACAATCTCATCGGTTCTATCCCTCAACATGTTCTTCTATCTATCTTTGACCTAATTTACAACATCTTTTGAAAGCAAACCCATCGATGATGCTCAAAACTCTTTGCTGGAAATCTGTAATGATCGTTTGCAGGCTTGAAATCCAATAACAAGGTTTGAAACTCAACGACTCTTGCATCTCGCAGGTACAAAATCTCTCTTTATCTTACTCTCACATCACTATCTACAACAACTTTTGTACATCATCACTACTTTTGCCATCTTCACCTTGCAAATCCACTCACATCACCACTAGGATGAGAAAGTTGGCTTCAATTTATTAAGGTTTCATCTAACAGAATGCTCTGACATAATGTTTAAATTTCTCTACAGTTTTCCTTATATCGACTTGTTCACCCTTGTGCACAGGAATACCCTGTTTCTGTTGTAAACCCACGAACTAAGAACAATGGAATCTCTTGGCTTTGTCTGAAAAATCACCAGGATGTGGATGCTCTTAAGCATCCCAAATGTATGTTCCAATTGAGAAAACCAACCACCAAAAATAAATTGTAATATTTGACCTTCATTGTAAGCTGACGAAGTTGAGATTCAACCCAACCTTTCCATTTCCTTAAGTCACTGCTATTTTCTACTGTAATGTCTATTTGCAGATAATTTTTGTAAGCCTCAAAGAATGGGTAGGGCTCAAATTGGATTTTTCAATCAGCTTTATTTGCATCCATAGCCTACACCATTAATGAAAATGAAGTCTAACAAAGATCTCTTTCAATATATTCATCACATATTATAGTGTGTGAAAAGACTAAATGATAAACAATTTGAAAAATACTTTTAATGCATATAACTAAATTAATATATTAATTTGGCACTACAATTAACAGTAACAAAGCCAGTAATGCTCAACCAGCCACTCCCCACCCAACACAACCCATAATATGAAGAGAAAGAAGAGATACTAATAAATTGAGATTTGTCCATCATGGTTGAAACTCGTAGCTCTTTCGAAAGTGATTATTGAAAAAAAAAGAAGAAGAAATAATAAAAAAGAAAAGAAAAGGTTTTGGAGAAGCTCATGAAAACAAATTTAATACTTTTTGTAGAGTACTTTAGAGTTATTTTTCACTTAAAATGACATTTTATATTTACCATCATAAATAACTACTAAACTACAACAAATTTAGTAAGAGGAATTTAGGAAGTGGATTCCACAAATACCACTATATATGCAAAAAGAGTTGTTTTAAGAAGTTATTGATACAAATAGTCGTCTAGAAAATAATCATAGTGAATTCTACAATTGAAACATTGTTTTCCCTCCATAATCTAGAGATACAAGTATCCAACTATGATAGATTTGAAAATTTCTACACCCCTTTTTAAACAATATATATATCATTAGAAAATTTTCACAAAAAATAGTGTCAAAGAAGTGAAAACATCAAATAGAAGAAGCTCAAAACACTACTTAAAAATTACATGCTTAAGTGGTGCCATGAAAAACCAAGTTGAAGTACTTTAGAAGAAACATACTTCAAATGCTATTTCATACTAAAACACGAGAAAAAAGACTAGCAATGACTACTTTCATAAAGAAAACAACTACACGACTATTAGCTATCAAATACTGACTAAGAAGTGAAATTTCCATACCTCTTTTTTTTTGTTAATTTTAAAAAAGGGCAAAATCTGATTCCAACTTTCTTGGGTTGTGTACGTGAATCTTGTTTCACCAGCAATTGCTCTTGTGACCAAATTTATTTTAATAGACTAATATAATGCATCTTTGTCTTTTCCCTTCCAATTTCAATATATTAAGCAAGCATAATCTCATCCTTTTCTATTCATCTCATGTAAGAGATTTACCTAAGTCGACTTTCCTCAAACTTATCAGCAGTAGGTGCTATCTCCAGAAAGTCACTAATGACTCCATTCCCAATTCACTATCTATTCATTAAGAGGACTTTCATCTCAAACACACCCATTCTATGCATGTGTTGCTTTTTAGCTACCCATAATTTTACTCTATATAGGATGATATGTACTTATAACATATAAATCTAATAAAATATCCTTTTTAATTATAATATCTAACTCAACTAAATTCAAGTAAAGCCTTTTTCAACCTAAATAGGTGCCTCTTGTGCATTTTAAGGTTGCATGAATCCAAGTTAAAACAAGCCTTTAGCTATGAAAAAGTGTTTTACAAAGATTTTTAGGTGCAATTAGTTATTTGAATAGTATATGAGGCAATTTAGGTTCACTAAGTTGATTTAAAAATGTTCTTAGCTGAATCTTAGGTATTTTCATGATTTAAAATACATTAGATTATTTGCAGATCTCGTAATGCGTGTTTTTTAAAGTTTTTGATTATTTTTGTTAGTGTACTAGTTATTATTTGGAATATACTATCCATGTTTCTAAAAGGATTGTGCCATCAACCTTTTAAAAGTACATGTGTTATTTATGAATGTAATCTTAATTTTAAATACTTGTGGTCCTTTTTATTGTGATATAGATCCTACAATATGGACAAGAGTTGGATGAAGGTTTCAAAAAGACTTAGTAAGAATTATATAGATGGGGTGATCTCATTTATTGAATTTGTAAAAATGAATACAAATCAAGCTATGATTCTATGCCCTTGTCGAGATTGCTTGAACACAGAAGAAAAGCATATAGATGACATGGAAAGACATCTATATTTGCATGGCATATCACAATCTTACGCAAGATGGATAGATCATGGAGAGGAAATGCATGTTGGAGATGATTATGAAGAAAATGATCCCATGATAAATGATTTGGCAAATAATGAGGGTTGTCAAATTGATGATGTCTTTGAAATCTTAGAGGATGTTGAAGGTGATATTTTTGGAGAAAGGGGAGGAAATGAAGTGAATGAAAAGGATGATATGATGCCAGGGGAGGCTTCTAACTTTTACATATTATTAAAAGAGGCACAGCGTGAGTTATATCCAAGATGTGAAAAATACTCTATGTTATCTTTCATTGTAAAAATACTTTACTTGAAGGTGCTTAATCACTGGAGTGATAAATCAGTCAACATGTTATTGTCATCATTACATGATGTACTCCCTGAAGGTTCAAGTATCCCTATTTCACATTAGAAGGCAAAAAGGATATTGTGTGGACTACGATTAACCTATAAATCCATCTACGCATGCAAATATGATTATGCATTATTCTTGGGGGCGGGGGGGAGGGGGGGGTGGGGGGGTAGTGAGAAAGATAACAATTGTCCAGAATGTGGTGAGTCTAGATGGAAAATAAATGATTCTAAAGGGAAAAAGATTTCGCATAAGATCTTATGTTACTTTCCTTTAACACCTAGATTGCAGAGGTTATTCATCTCATGTCATACAGTTGAAGACATGCAGTGGCATAAGGAAAAAATAGTAGACAATGATGATGTATTAAGACATCCTGCGGATTCAGTTGCGTGGAAAGATTTTGATAATAATTACTCATGGGTTGCTAATGAACCACAAAATGTTAGATTGGAATTAGCCACTAATGGCTTTAACCCATTTGGAAATATGAGTAATTCATATAGCATGTGGCCAGTTATACTTATTCCATATAATCTACCTCCATGGAAATGTATTTAAGAACCATTTTTATGTTGTCACTTCTTATACCTAGTTCTCATGCACAAGGCAAGGATATCGATGTTTATATGCAACCACTAATTCACGAGTTGAAAGAGCATTGGGAGCATGGTACTTATACTTTTGATGCTTCTGTTGGTCATATGTTTACTATGTTTTTTGAGTGAAAGTCTAAGTAGAAGGGGTAGAGTAGTATGAGACACGTGAAATTGAAAGCTTAGATGGAGACCTGAAATTTTGTTATGCTAGCATGAACTTGTGTAATTGTATGATTGTTTGGAAAGCATACTTGATTTGTTTATATTTATGTTACATAAAACCAAATCTGATACCCAAAAACAAAAAGCACCTAGAAGCATAAATTGTTAGGCCACTGAACAAATCGAGAACCTAGATACATAAATCTAGATTCATGATAGTACAAACATTCAATACTAACAACCTATTTGATTTTTTGACAATGGCTGGAACAAGAAAATATGTTACCCGATCCACCACTTTTGACGAGATAGAACAGAGGGAATAAGAGATACCTATGGGTATGGAGGCTAGGGTGGAGACTATGATGATTGAGATCACTCGAAGGGTTATAGATCAATTGATGAGGGTTTTGCCTCATATACTTCCTCAACCAGCAGCACAATCCCAAGTGCTTGAATCCATCTTGATTCAGCAACTAGCACCCGTGCTCCATGCTCTAGACCGTCAAAGGACTTAGGAGGATCTAGATGATGAGACGTAGAGAAAAATGTTGACGGAGCTATAGAAGCTTTACCCTCTTTAGTTTGATGGTACCATAAACTGTATCACTACTGATCACTAGTACTAAGAAATGGAAGAACATCCAAATTTACTGAAGGTGACAAGATCGCATAAAGTAACACTGGCCACCATCACTTTAAGAGATTGGCTAGAAGTTGGTGGCAAATGATAAAGATGAATGCTAACACAAATGTTGAAGCAATGAGCTGGGAAAAGTTCACGAAGATCTTCTACGAAAAGTTCTTTCTTGAAGCAACACTAAGTAAGCTATAGGAAGAATTTGTCCGACTAAATCAGAGGGACCTGACTGTAGCCGAATATGAGAGAAAGTTCACTAAACTAGCCAAATTCTTGCCAAAATTGATTAGGAAAGAAAGAATGAAGGCAAATCATTTCGCACAAGGTCTCAAGATGGAGATACGAAAGATAGTATGGACTTTAGGCTTAAAGACGTATAGGGTGTATTGGAAAAGGCTCTAACTTTGGAATAAGGTTTCAACCTAGAACAATGGTTGAACAAAAGGTCTGGGAATGAAATAGATCACGGGACCCAGAAAAAGAGAAGAGTGCTAGGAAGGCACCATAGAAATAGGGGTAGAACCAAGAAGAGTCTAAGGAGCAAGCAAAGAGACAAGGACTTAGCTACGTGCGCAGGCAAAGAGGCCATATTGCCAGAAATTGTCCGACTGCACCAACTCAGGCTCCTTAGCAATAGTAGAACACTTAGGGAAGAGGTCAAAAGAGTCGTCCCCAAGTTAGGCAACAACAACAGAATACCAATCAGGGCTAAAACCGGGGCTATGGTCAGAACTAGGCTAGAATGTTTGTTGTTGAAACTCAGGAAGATCAAGTCCCTGTAGTGGAAGGTACATTCCTAATATTCAATGTTGCTATGAGACTATTGTTTGACTCGGGTGACTAAAAATCATTTATTTTTGAGAAACTAGTTGATAGGTTACAACTCGTGACAAAAACACAACCCATAACTTTGAATGTGTCCACATCAATAGTGATCACTATTACTTTAAAAAGAATGTGTAGTTGCAACCTAAGATTTGGGGATAAACTCTTAACAGTTGATCTATATACTTTACCTTTTAATGGCTATGGTGTAATCTTGGGGATGGATTAGTTAGGTTAGTGCCACGCGCTTATAGATTGTCCTAAGAGACAAGTAACCATAACCCTATCTTTTAGGGAAACCTATAAAATCAATGGGGATATGCAGAGACTACCGAGGAGTCCAACCTTAGCCATGTTGAACTGCTTAAGGCATAAGAATGAGTTCAAGGAACTCTCTAAAGAAGAACATGTTGAACTACAGAGAATCCAAGACCTAGTGGTGGTTAGTGAGTACAAAGATTTGTTCTCAGACGACTTACCCAAAATACCACCAGTTAGAGAGTTAAAGTTCAAGATTGAACTTCACCCTGGAACCAACCCTATAGCCAGACCTCCATACAAAATGGCTATAGTGGAACTGATCAAGTTGAAGTCCCAACTAGGCTTAGCTCTAGGAAAAAAAGGCTTCATTGGACCAAGTGAGTTACCTTGGGGAGTTCTTGTACTATTCCTGAAGAAGAAAGATGGTTCTATGAGACTATGTGTTGACTACCGGAAGTTGAACCAAGCTACAGTGAGGAATAAATCCCCACCAAGGATTGATGACCTATTTGATCAATTGAGAGGAACAACTCATTTCACAAAGATTGATCTTCGGTTGGGTTATCATTAATTGATAGTTGGAGAATCTGACATATACAAGACAACCTTCAGAATGGGATATGGATAGTTTGAGTTCACTATGATACCCTTTGGTTTGACTAATACCCCAATAGCATTCATGGATTTGATGAACGAGTGGTGGTATTTGTTGACGACATCTTGATTTACTCTAAGTTAGAAGCTCAACACTTGGAATACTTGAGGATAGTGTTGGAGACCCTCAAAAGGCACCAATTATATGCCAAGTTCAATAAGTATGAATTCTGGATGAAGACGGTCAAGTTCCTAGGTCACGTAATATCATTAGACGAGATTTCTTTAGACCCATGGAAGGTTGAAGCTATCATGGACAGGAAATGTGAACAATCATTCCAAGAAATGAAAAAGATATTGACTACAACCCCTATCCTAGTCACTTTAACCTATGGTGTTACCTTTACCCTGTATACGGATGCTTAACTGAGTGGACTGGAAGCAGTCTTGATGTAAGAGAAGTAAGTAGTCACTTATGTTTCGCAACAACTAAAGGTCCATGAGAAGAATTACCCTACTCACGACCTAGAGTTGGTAGCCCTCATGTTTGCCCTGAAGATTTGGAGACACTACCTTTATGGTGAGAAATTCGATCTATTTTCAGATCACAAGAGCCTGAAATATATGATACATCTAGGTGGTGATAAAATGTACCAAAACTTCATAAAGAGTTATATGTGGAGAGGAATGAAGAGAGACATGGCTAAGCATGTCTCTAAATGCTTAAACTATCAACAAGTAAAAATAGAACACCGGAAACCCTCTGAAATGTTACAACCACTACCTATCCTTGAATGAAAGTGGGATAACATTTCCATGGACTTCGTCAGTGGGTTGCCCACGAACACAAAGGAGAAGACACTATTTGGGTGATTGTGGATCATCTTACTAACCTGGCACATTTCATGCCAATCAGGTCCACAGACCAAGTCAGTAAGCTAGGAGAACTCTATGTGAAGGAAATAGTAAGCTTGCATGGTGTGCCCAAAACAATAATATCTGATCGAGACTCTTGCTTTACTTCTCAATTCTGGTAGAGTTTTCAGAAGGCGTTGGGCACCAAACTCACCTTGAGCACTATTTTCCACCCTCAGATAAATGGGTAGTCTGAGAGAGTTATCTAGACCTTAGAGGATATGTTAAGGTCTTGTTTTCAACATTAAAGGAAACTAGAGCAAGTACCTGCACTTAGCATAGTTTGCCTATAACAATGGTTATCAAGCAAGTGTTATTAAGCTGGCTCGATATGAGGCTCTTTATGGAAGGCCCTATAGATCACGAACTTGTTGGGCTAAACTTGAAGATCACATACTTACTCGGCCAGACTTGGTGGAAGAAATGAACAACCAAGTCAAACTGATACGAAAAAGGTTGGCCATAGCTTAGAGTCATTAGAGGAGCTATGCTAACTAGAAAAGGAGACACCTCGAGTTTCAAGTGGGGGACAAGATATTTCTAAGGATAAGTCTTTAGAAGGGTATCAAGAGATTTAGATTCAAGGAAAAACTATCACCCATATTTGTTGGACCCTTTTAAATACTTAGAATAATCAAAGAATGTGGTTTTGAGTTAGATTTACCAAATTGGATGGCGTTAGCTCACAATGTATTCCACGTATCGATGCTCAGAAAGTATGAACTAGATCCCTCTCACATTATCCACTGGGAGGAAGTAAACATTTAGGATGATGCTACATACGAGGAAGCAACAGTTAAAATCTTTGATCACAAGGTACAGAACCTAAGAACTAAGGACATTCCCTTAGTTAAGGTATTGTGGAAGCATTATGGAATGGAAGAAGCTACCTGGGAGTTGGAAAGCGAAATAAAGACCAAGTATCCACACCTATTCACTAAGAAACCCTTGAATATCTACAAATTTCGATGACAAATTTTTTTTTAAGGGGGTAGGCTGTAATACCCTGAAAAATTTGTATGAAATTAAATGAAATGACATGTACAACTTAAATAATCAATTCACTTATCAATTTAGTGCTCATTTACCTAATATGTCCAAGGGAAATGAGAATTAAGAAAGGAAATGATAAAAACACTAGCCAAATGCTATATTAGCAATTTTTGTGTAATTTCAAATATTATATAAATATATGGGAAATAATTTCAATTAAGTAAATGAAAATAATCCTAAATTAAAGAGAATAGAAATTGTGGTTGCAAGAAAATTAGTAAGTTTATTTAATTTATTAAATAAATTTAATACATTAGACTATAGTGTGGATTGCAACATTAGCAAGTTAACCATATTATACAAATATACGTAATAATGGAAACCCAAATTTTGTTCACACTTGATGCACATGTAGAATGGCATGAAGAATGGCATGAAGTGTAAATAGAACATATTAGTTGTGGGTCGACTGGAAATTGATAATGGCAAAAACGTAATAAGCATACCCTTAACATGGCTCGACTGGAATGAATAAATGGCACAGTGTATAAATAGCAATTGTAAATTGTGGCACAATAGTATATATATATATATATATATATATATATATATATATATCAAGTGGTGATGCTACGTGATAATCTATTTCAAACAAATGTAATAGAAGTAGTATGTGTATATATATATATGGGTTGCAAAAATTAGCTATTTCTCTTGATTTCATATGTGATCTAAGATCATGCTTTACTAATTTGTGTGAGCACAAGAGGAAATTGGAAGAATTTCTTTGTTGATTGGTCACCTAAAACTGACAATTCCCACTCCTCCAAATTCTATATAAAGGCCCCCTATGCTCACTTTTTCTTCATCCCAGAGCAAGAACTGATACATCCTTCTTGCTCTCTTTCTCCCCCTCTTCCTCCTTCTTGGCATTTTTTTCTCTCTCTGGGGCTGTTCTAAACAACAATTGGGGTAGAGGCAACGAAGTGTTACAAAAATTTTGTAAAAATTGAAGTTTAAGTAACGAAGTGTTGCCGAATTTTTCAATTGACTTGTTCAACTACAGTGGAAGTGACTTCTAAAACCTCCACTTTACTTGTTTAGCTTAATATCATGTTCGCATATGCTTGATTTTAGTTTAGCATGCATATTTAGGTTTGAAGAACATGATTTAAATTTCAGATTTGCATGTATGTCATGTTAGTTGATCATGAAACCATGCCATGCTTAGATGATGCATGTTTAGGTTTATTTTAAAGTATGATGCATATTATGTGTTTGTTTTCATGCTTTGAATGTTTATGTCTTAAACATGCGAAAATTGTTTTATCTATGATACATGAGTATGACATTTAATGAAAGATGTTGAGATTAAGAATCACGTGTTGTCACAGTGAATATGAGGGTCACTGTGGATGTTCTTTACTGTGATTAGTTCACATGGGTGAAGTCCCAAAATACTCATAATATGGGTTAGGCCCTAAGTTCAATGAAATTTGGCATGAGGAATGCATTTTCACTCAAGGGAGGTATTTTGATAAAGAACTTCAAGGGCCTTGAAACCAAATTTACAACTATAAACAAAATATTGTTTGAAATGCCTAATAAGTTTCAAGTGCTTGAATTTGAATTTGTTGTTAATCTAAATTAGTAATTAGGTTGTTGAGAAAGATCAACTGGGCTATGTGCTCACCCCTTCCTCTTTTATTTTTTAGAGATTTGAGTCACATGAAGACTTTGATATTAGATAGGTTCTAATTTTAGAAAGTTTTTATATTTGAATGTAGGTGCATGTAACCCAAATTTTGAATATCTATAATGTAAGAATTTTGCAGAATTTAATTTGTTTTATCAGTTTTGAGTTATGTACTTTCTTTTATCAATAAAGATTTGGAAAGTTTCTTTTATCTCTTGTGTAATTGATTTATTGAACTTTGTATATAAATTTTGGATTAAGTATTCTTGAATCCCAATGAGGCGTGGGATAAAAGGAATAAGAAGTCAAGTTGTGTACTTGTAAAGTAATATCAAGCCGTCCCGTCTTGTGGTAAAATCCAGTTGAAAGTCTCGAGGGTTGGGGTGTTACAAACATGTTCAAAAATATTGTTGAATGATTATTTCCTTGCTTACATATTATATGCTTGATCTAATTCGATAACTATGTGACTTATTACTAAAGAAAGATTTATGAAGATCATAAACACGTGCACGGGCGGTGATGCAAATACTATCACAATAGTCCAACTTCATCGTGGGTATTCCCAACCCAAGGCGAGTCTTAATAAGAGGGGATTGGTAGTTGAGTTGAGACTTTACTCTTGAAATAAGGTTATGAATAGGTAACTGGCCTAAGGGGGTTACGTCCAATATTCTAGAACCTAATAGGGAATATCAAGGAAAATTATTTTCGGTCTTAACGTCAACTGTAAACATTTAATTTGTTTGAATCACCTAATATACAAAAATGTTTTGACATGCTTGGTTTGTTTGGTTAAAATAATGACTTAAATATTTGGAAAGATCTACTGGGTTTTTAAGCTCACCCTCATTTTCTAACATTTCAGGACACTAAAGAATGAGGGTGCAAGATGGTTTAAAACCCAAATTTTACTATTCAAAGATCATAACGTGTTTAAGTCCGGCATGTTAGCCCTAGGTTATTTGTTAATGTTTAAAGATTACCTTCCACTGCAATAAACATGAAGATGTTGTACCTCTTATTGAATACTGATTTTCAAATGAAAAATGTTGAAATATTTTTTATTTCACATGTGTTTTATGGAATCTATTTTATGAGTTGAGTACTCAGGGAGTCCTATAGAATTGAGAAACAGAAAGAAAGAAAGAAATATTGTGACACGTGGTGTCTCCCCTTGGGTGGCCTAAGGAACTTGTTGAAATGTGCACTGACAAAAACGTGCCAAAACACTGTTAGAATGGCGTGGAATTTTGGACGGGGAGGCGGGGCAAACAAGTACTCTTGCTCAACTCACGCTTGCGATTATTCCCTAGGAAGCTAAAGTCTCATTGGTTTGGCCCATCTCTAGTCACACAGGTTTTTCCTTACAGAGCTATAAAATTGCAAAGTTTAGTAGATGGGCATCATTTTAAAGCCAACGATCAAAGATTGAAGATCTTTTATGGTGAATCCTGGCAGAATGAGGATATTATGAAGCTGAAAGATTAATATTTCGTATCCACATCGAGCTAATGACGTTAAACATAGCGCTTAGTGGGAGGCAACCCACTGGCTTTTATTTTTTCATTTATTTCCTTTTATTTAGTTAGGAGTTAATTTCATTTCCTAGATATGCATGCATATTAGTTTAGTAAAACAATTGCATGCATTTCTAGTTACATATTCTCTAATGTTTGTCTTCTTTTTGTTCCATGTAGGTTTATGTGTGCGGATGTTTGTGCTTTAGCATACTTTCCTCTGTATATGTGTCAGAGTGTTTAAGTTTAGGGATGCACATTGAAGAAATTCTTCTTCAATTTTAAGTTTATTTTTCCTTTAATTTATATATTTTGTATATTTTAATACTTCTAAGCTGCATATATTTATGGGCATATCACATACATGGCGATTATTTATTTAGAGTTAATACATGAGGATATAAGTTTAGGACATGAGCATATAGAGCATATAGGTGTCACTTAGGCTAGATCCATGCTATATTTTTGAAAATTTTCACTGAGTGACCTATGAAATGAAAAATTCCTCTAATATGATGAAACAAAGAACTAGGGTATGCTCTAATAGTCTGTGTACTAGGTTTGTCCAAAATTTGACTTTGACAGAACCCTTTAGTGTTAGTTAGATTGAGAATTTGAAACTAAGGAAAGTGAGGAGTGGAAACCAAACCACAAGAGAAAAGAATTTTCCATAGACTTTTGAAATAAACAAATCAATCTTGAACACTACTTAGGAATGATTTTAGAAAGGAAATGAAGTGGGTCATCATTGTTTGAGTCCTAGCCTAAAGGCCGACCCCAACACTTATAATCTTTTGCATCCAATTTTGAGTCTTATAACCTACTTTTTTGTTATTAACCTAAACATTATATATAAGAAACATTTTATCCTTTCATGATTATTTCATTGAACCTATTTGTGTGCACTCATGGTTATAATACTGTCTATTCTGAGATGTGAAAGAAAGATGGGATGTTGATATTTAAATACATATATTTTCAAATTTTGTTTTGAAATTGTTTAGTAGAAAAAGAAGAAAAAAACAAAAAAAATATTTATTTCGTCTGTATTTTAATATTTTCAATAAAAGATGAACTTTTTACTTTTGTTTAGGTGTAAATGTGCGTACAATTTGAAATACATGTGATAAAATAAGTTTGAGGGAGTTGTGAAAATAAGTTTGTGAGCATGAACTAAAGAAAACAAGGGATTGAACAGAAAGAATCAAGCTATATTGAGAAAATCAAACAAAATAGGTTGTTACTATTGCTATGAGTGTAAATTTGAGTTAGAATGAAAATCCTATTACATTTGTACGCTGAGCCGGACCACGTTACAACCTAGAGAAAAAGATGACTGATTTTGACTATAGTTTGACTTGCATAGAGGATAGACAGAGGAGAACATTGAGAGGGTTTGTGTACTTAAGTATTGGGAGAAGATTTCTATGTGTGGGATGACAATTGCAAATCACCTAGAAAGTCTAGGAGATTGAGATACTGACAGATGAGAAGGTTAAATTAAGGATGAATGGAGGAGACACTGAAAATCTAGACCGCCTGAATGGCCCTAAGGACAAGTTAATGAGTCAAAAACTATAGGAATGGAAGATTGAGGTTACAATGACGAGTAATAAGGGATTAAATTCTATATGGTATGTTGTGTCAGTTTTTGTCAGGACCCCTTCCCTAGGACGAAGGACGAACCGACTGGCACAGTGTCCAAACAAACCCACTCGCAAGCCTAGCTTGCCAACACACTATTAAGCCTCAACATATAACACCACATCACACACTTTCAGAGTAATCATAAGGAATGCAGAAGAAATTTAACACACGAACACCAATAAGAACTTGATATTTATCTAAAATGGGTCATTATAACATGTGTAGCAACGAGAGTGACTATTCATTATATACGGCTTTCCTCACCCATATACATAGGTCATAACCCTCAAAATACAATAACAGAAAGGGAAATACAAAGAAGTCCTACCAAAAAAAGTAAGGGAATGCAACTCTATGCGATGACCACTCCCTTACCCTTATCCGCTGCTGAAGAACCTGAAAAGTTAGAGTAGTGAGCCCAATTGTCCACGGCGGCTCAGTGAGTAATGCAGTCTAATTCGAACTTAAAACAAGTATTCCACAATTAAAACATGTGTCATGGATGCATGAGCAATAGCATTATGCAAGTGAATTCAACAGTGAACACAATTTAAGTTCATAATGTAGTCGTGCACCTTCATTCAAAAATAGTTAAATAATGAAAAGATTCACTGAGGCTCACAAGCTCTCCGAGGCAACTAAAAATCATTCGAGCGGGTTGCAGACAGTTAGCGCGTCATGTTGACTTTGATTAGGTCTTATTGTCGTTGCCATCATCGTAACGACCAACCAGGACTTATTATTGTTGCCTTATAGTGATGGCCCCGATTAGGTCTTATTGTAGTTGCCACCATCGTAGGCCCATAGAACCCCCTGGGTGAGCACTCTATGCTAGGTGGTCACCTCTCGAGGTCGTATGAGAGACCGGCAACTCATCCTAACCCTATACTCTTGGACCTTGAGACTTGGTGCACTTTTCATTTAAAACTCATTTAAAAGGATGCAGATTCATCATAATATGTAATCTCATTTTCATAATGCACATAATAACAAGCTCTAAGAAATGAGTTAGAAAATACTACTCACAGAGATACTCCGCTCCCGACGCTCCTCTCGCAACCGGTCGCGTCCCGCTAGCATTGGGTCCTGCGAAATCGACGCAACTTCTTAACATTAACATAGAACTTGGCCCACTCTAATTCTACATCATTGGTTAATCAATTACTTGACCTATTCAAGGATAGTCCCCTATGTTCGTTCACCTTGCCTTAGTTAATAAGTCAATTTGTTTGACCTCGGTCAATCTTGGTCAACCATAGTCAACTTATCATTTGCTGACCTAGCTGGTCAACAGAGTCACACAGGGTTAATTCTGGTCTTTATGGGGTCAATTGGGCCAAAAAGGGTCAATATTCTCAATTCCCATTACTTACGCACAAACCTTAGCCTATGGCCCTATCTGCGCAACCATTTTTTTATTTTTCTGTGGGCAATCTGTTCATCGGATTTACACCAAACTTTGCAGAACTGTTCTAGACATCCTAAATGTTTTTCAGAATTTTAAATCACAATTTTTTGGACCTGTTTTAATAGGTTTTCTAAGCATGATAACAGAAACTGCACAGATCCCGTATACCCTATGACAGGCAGTGACTGTTTGCCTTAATTGACATAGTTACACACATCAGAATGTCCTGAAATTTGGTAGGAAACTTCTAGACATATCTAAGGATCTCTCCACCAAATTTCAGCTCAAAATACCTAGGTTTGTTCAGTAAACGTTATCTCAGAAATTTCAGCCAGATTGTAGGAAATTTCTGGGTTCAAGGATTCGACTATCTTCTAGTGTTCTTTTCCCTCATTAAATCACCATACTATATGTTGTTCCTTGTGTCTAGTTGCAGTTTACAAGTCATGACACCTCCATTAATCACAAACACTTCAAATTAGTAATATGCAACATCAATAACATATCTATCATTCCATCAATATCCTGTTATATTCTAAAGAACACAAGAAATTTATTCTATCACCCTACAATCATGGCATATTTGCATGTATAACAAGGCACATTCACAAGAGTTCAAGGTCAATTATTTATACCTTTCTAGAACCTCTACTATGGGGTCTACAATGCCTCAAGTTCCAGCCCGAAAGAGTGCCTTTAGGTGTCCCGTATATAGCTCTTATTCTGGTCTCAAACTCTTTCTGTCGGCATTGTTGCAACAGTATGTCTAACAGTTAGCGATAGTGACTTATAAACCACATTAAACGTTTCAATCTCTAGTTTCTACCACTTGGACACTTTAATACTCATGATAAGGAGTAGAATGATGGATTTTTACCTCAGGGACGTGCCTACAGTGGTTCAAGAGTGAGCTCTCCCAAGGTTGCTCCAATTGTCTCTGTTACACAGTTGTGACAGTTGTGACACAATTGTTACATAGTTGATTATTTACACAGTTGTAAATAATCAACTTCAAAGGTTCTAAAATCATATACAAGGCCCTATTTCTGGTTCTCTAACTCTTGGAGATCAAAGTACATGTGAAAATGAGGAGAGTGAACCATTTTACCTTCAAAAAGGAACTGGAAATGGCTAAGGTCCAAAGCTTCAAATGTGGTTCCAGCGCACACTTTCTGATTTTTCTGGGTTTAAACAGTATGGACAGCCCTCTTCTTAATGATTTCTGCTTCAGACGGCTCCAAGTCTGGGCAAACCACTTGTGGAACTTTGTAGGTGGAGGTACAAGCTTCAAATCAAGCTATAGTTTGCTAGATTTGGTTGAACATTTAGGAAGATCTCAACTTGGAAAGTTGGTTACAGAATCTGAAATTTCTAGACTTTGAGCTCAAGGAAGCCATTTTGTTGCATGGGGATGCTTGCTTGGCAAAGATGTGGGTGACATGTGGCTTCCTGGTGGCACTCAACATCACATGTTGAATGCCCAGTTGGCAGCCTTCATTGGCCAAAATGGAGGCCATGAAGTGATGGAAAAACCATGGATTATAAACCATGGGTTCCCATAATTTTTGCTGAAAAATCTACTGGAAATTGCACAAAAATCGACCAAAAATTGGATATTTCATGCACAAGAGGACAAAAGAACAAGGGGCTAGACCATCTAAGCGCCTGGGCCCTATCTGGCACATGGGCCAGCCCGGTGTGGGCCAGCCCATGCTGGGCCTATTGGCCCGCGCGCACTCGCGCGTTGGGTCGGGCTTGGGGCCCGACCGGTTGTTTCGTCCGCACGAGTTGTTTGGCCCATGCTCGCTGGCCCAAATTTTTTATTTTTTTTTAATTTCCCTCATATACATACATATACCACTATATGTTTATATACGTATTTTATATCAATATTTTGCATTTTTTTCTAAAATTATAAAATTCACTAATTTATCCTTTTCCATCAAAATACCATTATTATTCCTCATTTCATCACTTATTCAATTATTTTCTCCAAAAATTGAATAATTTCCCCAAAAATCATAATTTTCACCCAAAAATTACGTTTATCATTCTAAAAATTTCAGGATTGTTCCAAAAATTCATAAATCAATCCTATAAATTATTTTCCTCCAGAAAACACATTTTTCTAATATTTTCATGTGTTTTCTCCTTAAAATTGTATTTTCTCAAATTATTTTTATTTTCTTTAATAATTAATCTGATATTGCGAAAATTTAGAAAAAATTTTGTATTTTCTCATTAAAATTTTAAAAAATACATGGAGTACATAAATGTCAGATCTGTCAATCTGATGTAAAAAATGTGGGTCGTCACAGTTTTAGAGTTGAATCATTGTTCAAAGACAAACAATAGCTTAAGTTTGAGGGTATTTGTTAGCTAAATATCATACTAATAATATTATATATATTTTGCATTAATTTAGTAAAAAAATAGGATATATTTATTTATAATTAGGTGCACAAGCATTTACATTAATATTGCATATATTTATGTATTTTGATAATTTTAATATAGTTTTTATCATTTATATTTGTGATTTAATGCCCGAGGAAGAATTCTCCATTTTTTGTGCAGATTAAGAGTAACTAGGAATAAGTACACATAAGAAGAAGAGCGGAAAAAGGCTAAAACAAAAGAATTGCAAGCATACATCATGGCCCAAAACAAATTTGGTCCAATCATCAAGCATTCAGCCAAAGCCCAATACAAACCAAGGCCCATTCAACACAGCATCGGTCTAGTCCACAATGATGTGTGTATGAAGAAAACACGTAGGTTGACTGTCATATGAAAAAGGAATTGGTGCAACAAGAGACAATGGCAAAGATAGTAATTTGAGGAAAAAACAAGTGGGTCAACTATCCATATATTTGGAAT
>JAJIYU010002279.1:0-31235 GCA_030144865.1 Tinospora cordifolia | reverse complement strand
GTGAATTTCAGTTATTTCTTATACTATTGCCTTATTAAATTCTTAATTTTAAGTTATATACGATTAAATATGATTAAGGCATGAAATGACTGAAATAGAAAGTCAAGTGTGCGTCGCTTGTAATGTAACACCGACCCGACCCGCCGTTTGGTTTAGTCCATCGTCAAGGAAGAAAAACGGTGGATGGTCCAATGCTTAATGATACGGGGGTTGGGGTGTTACACCTATGCACAAATGATTTTGAACTGTGCCTCTACAGATTTCCTTCCTCTTACAGTGCTTATGAGATTGTTAATAAAGGTTTGAATGGATGAAAACTAGTTTAGGACGGTTAGGGAAGGGAGGGAAGTTTGGTTATTGGAGGTCGGTATCAGTTCTTGGAAGTTCATGTGCGACTGTGGGGTTACAATGACGATTAGAGTTTTTCAGCACACTGTTTATACATATATATGTTATGTATTGTCGTAGTAACTCAAAGTATTACCGCAGTAACCAGAACCCTAACTCTCTAGGTTCTAGTCGCATTACTGCGGTAATCTCAAGCATTACCGCGATAACTAGAACATTGTTATTTTTTGGGTTTCTGCATTCCACTCACGTTACCGCGTCAACCTGATTCTTTACCATGGTAACCGATAATTGGTTACTGTGCAGAGTTCCAATTTTCGCTCTGATTCACCGATTCTTTTGTACATTGATCAAACATCTCCTAGACCATGATTTCATGGGTTTTTCAAGGTTTACTATGCTTAAATTATTTTTATTTAAATTTACCAAAACTCTATAAGATTTTTGGGGTATTATGCCTTGCTCCCTAGTTTTCTTTGAGTTTTAAATGTTAAACGTGATGTGTGTTTGTTTTATTCAAAATACCTAGAAGCATTCTAGGGTATTTTTTAACATTTATTGAATTTCATGAGTCCTTTGTTTGTATGGATGACGTATAACGTGATGACTGTATCCATGCTCGTTGATTACTTGCTTCTATAACATGAGATATGAATGATTATAGATGTTAAATTTCATAAGATGGTTAACATGTGTGATTTGCTTGAATGAGATTACATGTTTTATAATTTCCATGTGTAACTTGATGAGATGATTGATTGAGCAATCTTAATTAAAGTTAAACTAAGACTTCAACCACGCACTGGCATAGTGGTCCAAGGGGGATACTGTGGGTGTTCTCACGAATGGAATGATGAGTTAGTCCCTAATTTTAAATGATAGAACGACAATGTGTCCTAGTTCTCTGGTAAAGGAGCGATGGGTGTGACCCTAGTTCTCGAGTTGGGTGATGGGTGTGCCCCAATAGCCCTTAGGAATCTAGGATGTAGTGCATTTTCCTTGTCTCTTTGGTATGATGATGATGATGAGAGAACACCAGAGTGAAGCCTTTCGGTTTAATTAACTACTGTTAAACAACTAAATGTTTGAAACACTTAATGTAAGTCAAGTGTTTGCATTTTTTATATTTTGACTTGAATAAAACTATGGATGTACCTGGGCTCTTAAGCTTACCCCACATTTCCATTTCTGGTAACCTTGAGACGATTCGAGTTGATTATGCAACTGAGTACAGGATTTAGCTGCTACCTCATAGTTGAGGTTGTTAGTCGATTTTCTTTCAGTTATTGGAGTACATTGGTTTAGACTGGGCAGATGCTCCTTTCCCTTTTATTGTATTTTTTATGTTATTGTTGGTTAGGAAATGGTTTTAGGCCGCATGGGCCAGATTTCAGAACTTTATTTGAAAACTTTGTGTCAAATTTCATTTGGCTTAGTCATTGAGTTTATGATTCATATTATCTCTTGAATTATCTCTAGTTGAGATAAATCTTGTTGTGTCCAAGAGTTCGATGATTTATTTATATGAGATATGGTATGTGCAGATGATGTTTAATGATAATTGAATGTGAGAAAGTAACGTCATGGTTCTCGACAGATGACATAATAATATTTAATGATTTATATGCATGACTCTCCATGCGTGACCCATACGTGACAAAAAAGATAGACCAAGAATTGGGGTCTTACAATATAGGATTGGTTTTTTGGTGGGATAGTGGTACATGTTCACTTGTTAGTGGATATGTGGGTTTTGAATATGTTGGTGACTTAGACAAGCGAAATTCCACTATATGTTACGTGTTCACTTGGGCACGTGGGTATATTAGTTGGAAGTGTACGTTGTAGATTACACTTGCTTTGTCTACTATTGAGGCAAAGTATATGGTAGTAACAAAGCCTATGAAGGAGGTTTTGTGGTTGTGACAATCAGAGTGCCATTCACTTAGCTAAGAACCAAATGCATCATGCCAGGACCAAGCATATTGATGTTCGATTCCATTTTATTCATGAGATTATCGAGGAGGGTAAGATTTCTTTATAGAAGATAAGTACCGATGATAATCTTGTAGATGTGTAGACAAAGATAGTTCCAATGGTCAAGTTTGAGCATTGCTTGAACTTGATCAATATCCTATAGTTAAAGTGCCTCAAGGTGTGTGAGAGGAGATGTTGAAGATCGGCTTGTGGTGGTCCTCGCGAAGGTGGAAACTATGGTCCTCGCGAAGGTGGAAACTATCATATATATATATATATATGTATGTATGTATGTATGTATTTCAAAGTCTTGTGGGCCTAAAAGGTGTTTCTATTTTTTATGAGTTTTTGGTGGAAATTGCAACCAAATTTAGCAAGAACTGAATAGAGTTCCTTCATGCGTACTTTGCCTCTCTCTTAGCACCTAATATTTTCTTTTCTTTCTTAAGCTATTCTAGATAGCCAGCAAAGTAGTAGCAAAGGAGCGTTGCACAAATCTAGTGCAAGCAAGGGGAAAAGATCTAAAGAAGGGTCAAAAGGAAGCGATCTCGAGGTGAAATGATTCCCACTTTTTATTTTATTATTTTGATTCAAATAAAGCTTGCTTGAGTGTTTCATTTTGATCTTATATACATTTCATATAGAATACACATGCTTAGGTTTATAATGACAAATGATCTAATGTTACCATGCTTGTTTGTTTAAATTATGCTGAATTATTTAAATCTCTTGTTCTTACATTTATTATAAGATTAAATAAAGATACTAACCATTTACTGGCACGGGGGATGTTCCTCATGAGCATTCTAATCAAGGGTTGTAAGGTAATAAAGGGTTCAAAATTGATCCTACCTCAACTCTGTGGGTCTGAGTTCAGTATAATAGCTCTTTCTCTAGGGATCGGAGTGCTAGGGGTATCCTTTCGATCTTTAATGACAACCAAAATAATTTATTGCTTGAATCATTTAATTTTGAAAAGCGGTTGCTATACATGTTTTTGTCAAAATAATAATTTAAATATTTGGGATGATCCATTGGACTTTTTTAGCTCACCCCTCTTTTTCAATATTTCAGGAAATTAAATTGTAAGGCTAGGGTAATATTTAGGAAGTTTTATTTAAATTAAATTCATTGTATGGCATGTGGGCCAAAATCAATTTACTTATTTAAAGTGCATTGTAATCGAGGATTAAATTATTGCTCTTGAATTTTTGAAATTAATAAATGACAAGGAATTTTATTTTATTCCATGGCATATCAAATTTTCATGAATTTTTTTTGTACATATATTAATGTACATAGGATGTTTTTTGCATTTGAGACTTAGAAAAGATAAAGGCTAACGTAACACGGGCCCGCCTCCTAGGTGGCCAAAAATATATTGAAGAAAAATATCGTCGAATGACGTGGGCCTAGGTATGGGAGGTGGGGTGTTACAAAGTTGGTATCAGAGCCTTGGTTATAGATGCCTTGGGCAAGGATTAGAAGAATTGATTGGTCAGGTAAGAACATTAATTTGAATTAATTTACAAATCCCTAACTCTTGTTTTAGAAATTAAAATTATTTTTCAAAGAAAAATATATGTTTTTCAACTGTTTTGTTTGGATACAAAGATTATGAGTTGAGCCGATAGTGGGTAAGCTTTGTCCTGATTAAAGCTTAACATTAAAAAGGAGATAAGTTATCCCTTTCAAGAAAGCGCGATTGCTAAGCAGACCTTGGTCTTGCTGCCCAATCTGGAAGTTGTCCCACTAGCTCATATGAGAAGTCAGGGTTGAAGAACATACTCATTTTCTATAAAAGAAAAACTATGAGGTGGTAATTAAGGGTGAAAAACTTACTATAATTCAACGAAGATGCTAAAGGTGGTATCATAAATAGACAAAGGTTGTCAATTCAACAGAAGAACCTTTTAGCAAGAATTTGATACCCTAGGTCTAGGGAATAGACCTTAGGTAAAGACTTGGGTGTTGCCAATGATGGCACCGTGGATCATGAATAAAACATTAGGACATAAGCTAAAGACTGAAAACGTGTGGAAACGAAACACTTGTGTGTTAGGACACTAGATTTGGAGGATCCTATATCTTTGTTTTCCATGTGGTGTGGGACACATAAAAATTTGCGAGTATAGAAGAATCGTGGACTTGGAGAATGACGGACCATGTTTAGTGAATGATCAGTGGCTTTGGATGAACTTGTTTCCCTATACTTGGCTGGTATGGGACAGTCAATTATAGTGGAGCTTGGGAAGCCTTAGAAATTGAAACATTTGGAAATTGATTGGGTGTGGTAAAACTTCAGAATGGAAGTCTATGTCGATGGGCAAAGGTAGTATGGGACATTCGAACCTGAAGGTATAGCGAAAGCCTAGAATTTTGCTATACTAGCATGAACTTGCATTATTGAATGATTGAATATATGATGATCTTATTACTTGAAGATGCATGTATGACCTGTACCCAAGAACAACAAAACTTAAAAGAATAAACCAATATGCCACTAAACAAATCGAGAGCCTAGAGTCATGATATATAGTACGATCGAAATGAAAATCGTGGAAATGATTATTAAATCAATTTGATTTGTAGATAATGGTCAAACCTAGAAGATATGCTACTTGAGCTACTACATCTGACGAGACTAAATTGAATAATGTGGCTAAGACCCAAATGAAAAATACGCTGACAAAGGTGTCACACACCGACCCCCGGACCGGACGTCGTGTCTTTCGATCTGTGGCCCCGTCATCGGGCGTTGCGTGACTCCAAGCTCGATGCGTGGTCCGTCGAGGCCCCGGGCGTGAGACAGATGTCATCAGTCTATCTTTCTACCTCTATACACGAGGTTTAAATTATTTCTTTAATTTTAAATAATCATTTTAATCATGCTTCACTAAGCAGTTAGTTTCAAATCAGATTTACCGGATGTTTCAAATCATATTTATACTGGAAATCAAGATAATAGTAGCGGAAGCACATTTCGGATCAAATCATTCTAAATCATCGAACACTGTATAGCGTATCATAACTTAAAATCATCAGTTTATCAGTCAAGATAAAACAGTGTTCAAAATGGTAAAAACAGTACTGTATATACAGATACAAAAATATGACATAGGACCCTCTGGCCCAAGTTTGAAATATACATCATGAAAACTATACAAAAATAGAGAGATAGTTAAATAAAAATATCACACTCTCTCTTTCTACAAAATCCTCCGATCTCTGGTTTGCATCCTTACTGAGCGCTTGGCTCATGAGTACCTGTAAAATAAAAATGGGGTGAGCTCGAAAGCCCAGTGGATCTCCCCTACACATCAATAGCATTATACAAACGAGCATACGAAACATGCAAACAGTTTCAATCATTAGGGCGTTTCAAACACTTAGTCAGTTTATCGGTTGCGCTCTAATATCAGGAATTTACCATCTGATATCAGGAATTAACCAAAAGAGTGAACCACTCTCGGTATCCCAGTTGTGGTTCTGAACACAATTAGGCACGACATCTTTATAACACAGAAGTCTACCTCTGAGACCACGACCCAAGAAGATACTGAAACCAAGGGAAAAATCCTCATTACTTTCCAAATTCGAGGGTCTCATATGGCCGCTCGCAGTTTGGCCTAGTTGGGGATACCCACGATGACGTCCTGGGACATCCGGAGAACCTCAACGCGATATACAACCAGTGCTCGTCCGTCGCCCCGGTACGTGGAGTTCTTAATAAACCTTTAATGTTCTTTAGTTTTATAATCATAGTTTTCATTCCACACAGCATACAGACATGCTTATTCAAAATGCTAACCTAAATAAATAAAGCAAACAGACATCAAACTAATCATAGTATCCTGGTACTAAAAAACAAGTAACCGGACATTAGGATATCATGTAAATCAGTCCACCCAAAACATACATTCCTAGCATGATACTAAGTACAGGAATTTAAACATAGATCACATTCCGCATCCTACGTTCGCATAATACTAAAGAATGAGGAAGAGATAATCAACCCCACCTGTACACGCCGAAACGCTCCTGGATTGTCACCCCTCGCTCAGTAATCAAATATCGTCAATCTGCATCATTAGATGATAATGATACATTACTCTGGGCCTTTAATACATATCTAACACAATCCTAAAGTTCCGTTATCGATTAGTGCTCTAGAGTGTACCCAAAACACTCCAAAATAATGTTCAAGTTCATTGACTGCACTCAGTACAGTGTGGACCAAGGTCTACACACCATTTCTCACCCAATAGTGGGATTTCACCCATGTGTATACCATATGTGTGAGTTTCATTTCAGTTTAACACTTAAAGCTAGTGTTTTGGACACCAAACAATCATTTAAACACATAACTAACTAGGAAATGGTTGTTTACATCATTTTCTCATCAAAACCCATTGATTTAGCCTCAAAAATGGGATTCACTTTCAATGAAATCAACTCCTTCATTTCAACAACCAAGTAGCCATCCTAAATTCATCACACTAGTGTCCAAACACACATATAAGGGAATAAACAACAGTTCATCCCATTTGACTTGGTTTCCAGCCACTAAACTCACAACAGTAAGTTCAAAAACGGATCTTCATCACTTTGATCTACTAACTATTGATAAATGTTCTTAAATTAGCTCAAAACTTAAAGAAAACTCAAAGAAAATCACAAAACTCACCTTTGAGTTGCTCTCCCGTCGCCTCCTCCGAATCCCAAACAGTTTTAGTGAAAAATGAGCAAATCTGTGCCTGAAATGAATATATAGCCCGCACACGGACCGCGGTCGTCACTTTTTGGACCTCGGTTATTGGACAGTTTTCTCTTCATGGACCTCGGTCTTCACTTTATCGACCTCGGTCATCCCTTTATGGACCGCGATCGGCACTTCACGGACCGCGGTCACCAATGTGACCTACTTCTCGTTTCTGCCATTTTTCTACTGTTGACCGTAGTCGGCCCTTAATGACCGCGGTCCACAGTTTGTTTGCATTTTTCTGGGTTTCTCACATCAAGGACCGCAGTCGCTGACCGCGGTCGGCAACAAGACGCTTGTTGTTTAACACTTTTCCACGCACGTTTCTAGCTATCCGAATGTTCTAATAAATTTTATCTTGAACAAATATCATATAATGATAATTAAAAACAAGTTTCCACTCATTTTTATATTTATTTTGAATTTTTAAAAATTCATGTTGACGTGGATACATTATAAGACCTAGGGTGATCACAAAAGGTCACAAGAAGGGTTATGGAATAGATCATGAGGGCACTACCTTAGATGATGCTTTAGGTGGCACAGTAGTCGTAAGTCTAGGAACCTATTCCAATGCAGCAGCTAGTGCCAGTACCAATGCCCAAGGTCCCAGCTTGTGAACGGGTGCAAGAGAATCTGGAGGACTGTGAGCATAAAAAAATGCTACTGGAGTTAAACAAACTTCAACCATCACAATTTAATGGTACTACTGATTGCTTAACAGCTGACCATTGGTAGCAAGAGTTGGACGAACACCTGAACGTATTAAAAATAACAAGTTCTAGTAGAATGGCATTGCCTACCCATCAATCAAGGGACTAGCTAGAAGCTGATGACGGATCCTGAAGGTAGACCCGAACACCAATGTTAGAGGGATGAACTGGGAAGAGTTCAATGAGATATTCCACAAGAAGTTCTTCCTCGAAGCAACATTGACGAAGGTGCAAGAGGACTTCGTTAGGTTGAACTAGAGGGATATGACGGTGATTGAGTATGAAGTCAAATTTATTGAATTGGCCAAGTTCTCACCTAAGCTGATTAGGGAAGAGAAGATGAAGGTAAACTGCTTCACTCAAGGTCTCAAGATTGAGATCCGAAAGATAATAATGATAGTAGGCCAAAAAACATACAAAGAAGTTGTAGACAGGGCGTTAACCTTAGAGCAAGAGCTAAACTTCGAATAGAAGTTTAGGAATAGGAATAAGAGGCCAGGAAATGGCAACAACCACCAAGGACCTTATAAGAGGCAAAACACCAATCAACAAAATGGTATAAATAGGGCACCCCAAGCCCTACAGCAAGCAAGGCCAAACAAAGACGAAACGAAGGAGCAAACAAGATAATAAGGGTTGTGTTATTATTACAACCAGCCAAGGCATTTAGCGAAGTTCTGTCCTGCCAAAGTCCAGGCCCCACAACAACAATAGCATCAAAGAAGAAGACAAATTGGATGTCCTCAACAGTAGCAACCCCGACCAAACAATAACCAAGGGCAAAAACAAGACCATGGTCGTGGGTAGAACTAGGCTAGATTGTTTGCCATTGCTGAGGAACAAGTCCCTGCAATGGAAGGTACATTCCTAATATTTAATGTTGGTATGAAAATGTTATTTAATTCGAGTGCTATGAAATCTTTTGGTTTGGAAGAATTGGTTAATAGGTTGCAACTAGTAACAAAGACCTTCCCTGTAACTTTGCATGTATCTATAGCTATAGGAACTACTATAACTATGAAAAGAATATGTACACATGATCTTAGATTTGGGAATAAGCTAATTTTAGCCGATCTCTGGGTACTTCCAATTTACGGGTATGATGTGATATTGGGTATGGATTGGTTAGACCAGTATTAGGCACAAATCAATTGTCCCAATAGAAGAGTGACGATAATGTTGCCCTCAGGAAAAGCCTTTAAAATCAATGGTGACATTCATAGATTGTCTAGGAGCCCAATGATGGCCATGTCGAGCTGCTTAAGGCAGAAGGATGACCTTGAGAAATTCTTAAAAGATGACTCTGAAGGACAGAAAGAGATTTTGAGCCTAGACGTAGTCCTAGACTATGAAGATGCGCTCCCTGATAACTTACCGAGACTACCACAAACTATAGATGTAGAGTTCAAGATTGAACTCCACCCTGGAACCAATCCCATAGTAATACCTCCATACCATAAAGCATAGTAGAATTGATCAAGTTGAAGGCTCAACTAGACGAGCTCCAATAGAAAGGATTCATCAGACCAAGTGAATCACCTTGGGGAGCTCCGATGTTGTTCGTGAAAAGGAAAGATGGATCTATGAAACTCTGCGTCAACTATGGAAAGCTGAATCAGGCAACAGTAAAGAACAAATACCTTTTACCAAGGATAAATAACCTATTTGATCAATTGAGAAGAGCTACTCATTTCTCAAAAATTGATCTTAGGTCAAGGTATCATCAGCTGAGGATCCATGAATTAGACATTCACAAGATAGCTTTTAGACCCCAATATGGACACTTGGAGTTTACAGTGATGCCCTTTGGTTTAACCAATGCCCCGATAGTATTCATGGACTTGATGAACCGACTATTTAGGCAATACTTTGAATAGTTTGTCGTGTTATTTGTTGATGACATCGTAATATACTCCAAGTCAAAAGAAGACCACCTGGAACACATGAGGATTGTGTTGGTAACACTCAGAAGACACCAAATGTATGCTAAGTACAGCAAGTGTGAATTTTGGATGAAAACGGTTAAATCTTTGAGCCATGTAGTATCAGGGAAAGGCATCTCTGTAGATCTTAAAAGGTGGAAGCTGTCACAGAGTGGAAACAACCTAAGATAGTCACAGAGATCAGGAGCTTCTTAGGCCTTGCTGGATATTATAGAAGATTCATGCAATACTTTTCCAAATTAGCGAAACACATGACCAGACTGACCAGAAAAGGAGTTAAGTTCACTTGGGATGAGAAGTGTGAACAATCATTCCAAAAACTGAAGAGGAGATTGATTTCAACCCCCATTTTTGCCATTCAAACTCATGGTATTGTATACGTTCTATACATAGATGATTCACAGAACGGATTGGATGCAGTTTTGATGCAAGAAGAAAACTTGTTGCCTATGTCTTGCGACGACTAAAGATCCATGAACAAAACTATCCAACACATGAATTAGAACTAGTAGCTATAGTGCTTGCCTTGAAGATATGGAGGCATTACCCATATGTTGAGAACTTCAACCTATTTTTAGATCACAAAAGTCTTAAATATATCTATACCCAAAAAGAATTAAACCTCAGGTAGCATAGGTGGATAGAATTCCTCAAAGACTACGATTTTCATCTCCATTACCATCCAAGAAAAGCCAACTTAGTAGCAAATGCCCACAGTATGAATTTCAACAAACAAAAGGAGGAAAAGGGTCAGCCGTACCAACTGATCGAATACTTCAGGATGGGCATGACATTAAACGAAGAACTGGCATATCTGTACAATATGACTTGTCAACTGGATCTTCTATATCAGATCAAGGAAGATCAAAGGAAAGACTAATGGTTCACAAAGTTGATTGAAGGAATTCAACGAGGTAAACATACTGACTTCAGAGTGGATGCTAAAGGTACCTTAAGGTTAGGAGAAAGAATTTGCGTACCACAAAATTGACAAAGTAGGCAAACCATTCTAGATGAAGCTCATCAGATAAAGTACACAATGTATCCAAGAGGAGATAAGATGTATCAAAATCTCCAAAAAACCTATTGGTGGAGGGGCATAAAAAATTATGTAGCTAAGTATGTCTCTAAGTACTTAACTTGTCAGTAGGTAAAGGCAGAACATCAAAAGCCTTCATAAATGTTACAACCACTTCCGAACCCAGAATGGAAGTGAGATAATATTGCCATGGATTTTGTCAATGGGTTACCTAGGAATCAGAAAGGGGAAGATATTATTTGGGTGATTGTGGTTCGTCTCACTAAGGTGGCACATTTCTTGTCTATTAGATCCATAAACCAAGTTAATAAACTGGGTGAACTCTATGTGTCATAGATAGTACGCCTTCATGGGGTACCTAATATTATAGTGTCAGATCGAGACTCTCATTTGCCTCACAATTTGGAAAGAGTCTATAGAAGGAACTAGGTATTACACTCACCATGAGTATGACTTTTTACCCTCAGACAGATGGCCAGTGTGAGAGAATCATCCAGACGTTGGAAGACATGTTGAGGTCTTTCATCCTTGACTTCAAAGGGAAATGGAGTAAGTACCAACACCTGGAGGAGTTTGCCTATAACAACAGTTATCAGGCAAGATTAAGGACAGCTCCGTATAAAGCTCTCTATGGGAGGCCCTGTAGATCTCCAACCTGTTGGGGTGAACTTTAGGATCACGTTCTTACTGGGCTAGATCTCGTGGAGGAGATGAACAATCAAGTGAAACAAATTTAGAAGAAAAAGACCACTGCACAAAGTAGACAAAAGAGTTAGAAGACCTCTAGAATTCCAATCAGGCGATAAAGTGCTTTTGAGGATCAGTCCTTAGAAGGGAATTAAACGATTTGGAATCAGAAGAAAACTAGCACCTAGATTCATTAGACCCTTCAAGATACTCAAGAAGATAGGCGAATGCGCCTACGAGTTAGACCTTCCAAATCGAATATCCTTAGTGCACAACGTGTTCCATGTATCAATGTTGAGGAAGTACGAACCAGATCTCTCTCACATAATCCATTGGGAAGCGGTGGACATCCAAAATGACACCATGTATGAAAAAGCTATGGTTAGGATTCTTGATCGCAAAGTATAGAGCTTGAGAAAAAAAGATATCCCCATAGTCAAAGTTCTCTGAAAAAATCATGGAGTTGAAGAGGCCTCTTGAGAATTGGAAAATAAAATACAGAATAAGTACTCAAACCTCTTTATTAGAAATGCTTGATGAAACAACACTTACATAGATTAATGCAAATTCCGAGGCTAAAATTCTTTTAAAGGGGGTAGAATGTAATACCCGAAAATTTTGTACGAAATTTAATTAATTAAAATAATCAAACTTTGAGGAATTATTAATATTTTGTTACATAAATTATGTAAATTCTAAGGTATAAAATAAATTGAGAAAAATAAAATGTATTTTGGTACAATATTAAAGCATCCAATAATGAATATAAATATATATGTGTTTGGTGTATTTATAAGTATGTTTATATATATATATATATGTGTGTGTGTGTGCGTGTGTGTGTGTGTAAAGAAAAACAAAAAACAAAAGAAAAAAATCGAGCAAATAGACAAAAAATACAAAAAAATGCGAAAAAAATCCTTAAAACACTAGTTCTCAAACCTTAAGCATGGAGGCGCAAAAATTGAGAAATAAGAAAAGTTTCCTATCCAAAAATGCCAAAAATTATGAATCTAACCCTCAGGGACTCTATATAAACCCCTTTTCCTCTTCATTCTTTTTGATTGTAGCAAGAACTGAATAGAGTTCCTTCTTGCCCTCTTTGCCTCTCTCTTGGCATCTAGTATTTTCTTTTCCTTTTTAAGTTGTTCTAAACAACCACTAGAGTAGTAGCAAAGAAGCGTTGCACAAATCTAGTGCAAGTAAGGGGAAAGGATCTACAAGATTTAAAGAAGGGTCAGAAGAAAGTGATCTCGAGGTGAAATGATTCGCACTTTTTATTTTATTATTTTGATTCAAATAAAGTTTGTTTGAGTGTTTCACTTTGATCTTATATGCATGTCATATAAAATATGCATGCTTAGATTTATAATGATGCATATTCTAATGTTACCATGCTTGTATGTTAAAATTTTGCTAAATTATTTAAATGTCTTGTTTTTACATTTATTATAAGATTAAATAAAGATACTAACTATGTACTAGCATAGGGACGGATGTTCCTCGTAAGCATTCCAATCAAGGTTTATGAGGTAATAGAGGGTTCAAAATTGAACCTACTTCAACTCTGTTGGCGGTATCCTTTCGTTTTTTAATGACAACCGAAATAATTTACTGCTTGAATCATTTAATTTTTAAAAAGTGGTTGCTACGCATGTTTTGTTTAGTCAAAATAATAATTTAAATATTTTGGATGATCCACGAGGCTTTTTAGCTCACCCCTCTTTTTCAACATTTTAGGAAATTAAATTGTAAGGCTACATGGGACATGGGGAATATTGAAGAATTTCTATTTAAATTCATTGTTGGGCATGTGGGCCAAAATCAATTTATTTATTTAAAGTCCATTATAATCAAGTATTAAATTGTTGCCCTTGAATTTTTGAAATCAATAAATGACAATGAATTTTATTTTATTCCATGGTGTATCTAGTTTTCATGAATTGTTTTGTACATAGATTAATGTACACAGGATGTTTCTTGGATTTGAGACTTAGAAAAGATAAAGGCCAATGTAAAACAGGCTTGCCTCCTGGGTGGCCCAAAAATATATTGAAAAAAAAAATACTATTGGATAACTTGGGCCTAGGTATGGGAGGCTAGGTGTTACAACTACAGTAACCAGAACGAATAATGAAGAAGACGAAAAAGAAAAAGATGCACTACCGTGGTAGTGAAATGCATTACCGCAATAACTATAACAAAAATAAAAGAAGACGAAGTAGAAAAACTATAGTACCATGGTGGAGAGGGGCAGTACCGCAGTAACAAGAACGAAAATAACCCTTTGTGTATGTTTTTCCATCTCTTGTTATCCTATGCTCTGAACATCCCAACACATTAAATTATATGTTAAAGAATGAGAACTAAGCTTTATGAAGTAGAATCATTATACCTCACTTATATTGTGCAAAACACCTTGTTGACAATGTATACTTCAACAAAGGCTTCTTAAATCCTTTTGGGATGATCTCAGGATCTTGTAAAATGGCTAGAAGGTAAGTAATGGCACAAAATCTCAAACTTTGGTGAAGCTTCTTGGGTTAACTGTTGAACAACTTGAGGGAAGAATGAGAGAAGAGTGAAATCGACTAGGAGAAAAAGAAGGGAAATCATTACATTATTTATAGGAAAGGGGATGGAGCTCCAGGTTTAGTGTTTGGATAGGTTTAGGAGTTTGTGAGATGAGGTTGAGTGTATTTAGGAATCATTGTTGTTATCCATTGTGGTGTTTGATTTTTATCCAATGTGCTTATCTTCTAATCCCTTTTGGACATGGAGAATTTCCCTCCTTTGGGCGTGGGAGACAGGGGTGGCGATTTTGATTGGATTATGTATATTTGGGAACCAAAATTTCATGTAAATACGAGTATATGCCATGTTAATCCCTCCTTTATACAATAGTTTACACATAATTCATCTCATAACCATTTTTATTATAATTTTTCCATTTTATTTATATTTTGTGGGATAAGTTTGAGTTTAATTAGTTATTTTATTTATTTAAATATTTAATTAGTTATTTATTTAATACTATTTTTTGGATTATTACACAACATACTTTGGTTCGTATGCATAAAATGACAACTTGTTTACATTCTCAAAACCCTAATCCACCTTGATCCTCCAAAAGCCATGATTCCCCATGCCCCACGTGATTAAATTAAAGGTGGGATAAGAACAACAGATAAACCCTAAGACCTAATCAAAATCCAACAAAAAACACTATTTGTCCAAAATTCCATAAACTAATCATAACTATTCTCTCCCCATCCCCATGGCTTCGCTTCCTCTTTTACACAAAATTCTTGACTTCTCCTCCTTTCCCTCACACCATAGTTGTCCCAAGAGAAAGAAATGTGAAGTACCACAAGATTGGCTCTAGATGCCTTTTATACACATTTTCTTTTCTTCTTCTTTATGGTTCTTTTTTTTTTGTCTTTTTTCTTCCATTAAATCTTCTTTCTCCCATTAAATCTTCTTTCTCCTTCAGTTTGCAGCCTAGAAGAGCTATAAAAGAAGGCATGAAGACCACAAGTTCAGACATCAAGGATATTGTAACACCCCCTTTTCGATATGTGTCTTAATCTTGTATCTCATCTTAAACTCACAAAATTATTTAAAAAAAAGCCATTTAAGAATCATTTCCTTATATATATATATGTACACGTGAGAGTGAAAAACCTTTTTTAGTAGATATATTAGAAAAATAGTTGATTTATTTGAATACTTGTTCATCATCGTCGACTACTTGTTCAAGCTGGTGGGACAACCTCTAATAAGGGTGCCCAGACTAAGTCTGCTTAAAAAATCATGTTTTTCCAGAGCAGGATAACCTACTTCCTATTCAATATTCAACTCACTTGGAAAAAGACTTACTCACTATCAACTAAAACTTGTAATCTTTGTCTTAGAACTATTAAAACAATTTTCTCCATATTCTAGGGTGTTGCTATTATTTGAGCCATTTCTTTATCCTATTAGTTTATTAGTTTTAAAACTAGTTTTTATAGTATCATTGATATCATGAGCATTAATAACAGAAACATAATTTCGTAATGGTGTGCCCAAAAGTACCCCATATTAGGGTTTGTTCATTGATCAAATGGCCTTTAGTCATCACATTCACACTCTTGTACATACTAGTGTTTAAGTAACATCATAAGGCACAAAAATAAAAAAAAATAAAGATAGTAAGTATTGGCCCAAGTACATCGATTAGTATACTAGTTTCCTATATTTGAAAAGTGGAAGGGAATGATCTCTACGAGCCCAGTGGATCATTTTAATTCACGGACAGTCAAAAAATATAGCAAGCACATCATACATTAATCAATCACTTCAGTACATTAGGCGATACAAACATTATATTGTTTTTAGTCGGTCGAGATAGGGTGGTTGGCCCTAGGGCGATTCTTATACCTTTGGTCAAGTGAATCCCACAGGAATGTCACTAGCATCTAAACTATGCATTCGTATGTCTGACAGTCTACAAACTTGGAAGATATGTGAGGCACGATCAAGTTTCTTTAGTGTGATTATACACTTGTCTCTTATTTGAGGCGTTAATGCAAGAACCGTCATTGATTGTCCTTACGCCAATCAACCCCTCCAAGTATGTTGTTGTCTTGTTAAGAGTGATCTTATATTTGGTCATTAACATATTTATGCAGATTAAATGATATTACTCTAAAAGATAGATCCTTCATACCCTCATGCATATGACTATAATATGTAACATTCATTTAATTATATCTTTACCATGCTTGTATTCTATAATGGAATATTCTCATAGACTATACTCAACTACTAAATTTATGTACATATCATTCCATGCGCGAACAACGTCATGTATATGCTCTAAATCTATCATGGTCATGTGCATATGATTGTAACAAATAACATACATTCAAATCATGTTCTCATTATTCACATACTCAATGTAAATATAAGTATTTAATCATACGATTAATAAAGTGTGCATTCCGCTAACACTTAATCCATTTTATATATAATATGCAAGTTGTTAGTTGCATTATAGATTAACATTATTATGGTTAGTTTATAGGTATTTTATAGAAGTTTAGTAAGAAATCAAATACATTTGTGCATGATTAGTGGCATGAGCATTTATGATAGGAATTACATGTTTTATCGCATTTGAGAATTGTTAAGCATTTTCTATAGCATTTCTATGAGAAAATGATATCTGGGGAAGGTTCTTTAGTGTTTGTGCAGGACAAGAATGAAGCATAGAGAGAATCACAACACAAAGAGGCAAAGAAAAGCTAAAATCAAAGAACAGGAACCAATTATTGCGATACATGAACTGATGACTGAGGTAGTTGGAGAAAACTGCAGAAAAACAAGTCATATTGGTTACGGCGGTAATCCAACCAGTAACCGCAATAACCAGAACATGCATATCATGAAGAAAATGATGACCGAGTAATGACTGCAGTCACATAATACATGAAATTTGTGTTTTCAACTATGGACGAGGATTACCACGGTCATTGACCGTGGTATTATGATTAATTAATTTATTTCTAATTTTGTTTAGGGTTCTTAAGTGTTTTAGTATAAATATGAAAGTAGATTAGGGTAAAAATATTCAACTTGGAAGATTAGTTGATTTTGACGGGCAAACAGAAACAAAGAACAATACTAACAAAGGATTGAAGATCAAAGATTAAGCTTCGAGTATGCTATTTTGTTTTCATTATTCTTTGATGTTTGAACTTATTACAATGTCAAGCTAGCTAATCTTAAGTCTAGGATGTAAATTTTTGATGTAGGATCCTAAGATTTCATATTCCAATTAATTGATTTTGATATATTGTTTTATATTCTGGATGTTTAATGCTTAATGTTTACTAGCCATGAACGTTATGATCTCAAACTAGTAAACAAACTTGGGAGTGAGGTTTAATAGTTACACTATCATAATATAGACCTAGATTAGTTGATTGATGAAAAGGTTGTCAATTGTTTAGGAGGTTGCACGTGAGTACTGTTCACAAAGCATTAGATTGTGAACTGTGCGCCTCTGAAGAGGGTATTAGGGAACAAGACTGATAGGTGTTAGGGTATCTTGGAAGAGGGCCTTGATGATAAGTGTTAGAACCTACAATACTAAAAGTTTAATTAATTGGAATAGGAATTGGAGGTAAGAACAAAAGAATTTACTATCCTAGATGATTACTCAACATAGTTTTTGAAACAGATTTTTATTCTTTTCAATAGTTTTTAATTCAAATTTGGATTTAAACAAATTAAACTCTATTCTGCCTTAATAAAGTGAATGTTAATATTACATTGGGATTTGAGATAGATGACTAGTATTTTTTTCCTGAGGACAATATCCGGTCTCTACCGGTTATTACTATTACGATCTCGTACACTTATAGGGTTGCCAACACAAGCAAATATGGTTAAAAAGTGTGTGAGTTGGAAATCATCTCCACTTCGATTTACACGCTTTTTATGTTGCTTGATGGTTGTGGTGGTGTCAGTCATTCGAGATTCCTATAAAATTACTCGAGTCTTAGTTGGCATTCAACTTAGCTCTTAAACTCTGACTTGGGTTTAAAATGACCTCTAAAGTGACCTCAGATTCAAGGTAGCCCATGATCTTTGACGTGGTTGTTTAAGGTCCAATTTACGAATTACTTTTATGGTATACCTAACTTCAAGAGGCCATAACTTGAGTTTTGAAACTCCATTTTATGTGATTCTTGGATCTATCTTATGCTCATGACGAAGAACATCGTGGCAATGACCGTTTTCCTTAACTAGGCCCATGTTTGAACAAAAACACACATGAACCCACTAGTTCACGAATCCATCCCATTTTTGTGCAACAAATTTTGGAAGGTATGTTCGGGGCTCTAGGTGTCTGATTTCTTGTGTTCATTCTATAGTACACTTGATAAGGTTCGACATGCCAGTGACAGTTTCCTTGGATCATGCTTACACCATTCCATAAAGGGCGTGAAAATTACCATTTTGTAACTAATGTTGGGCTATAATTTCAGCCTTCGTTCAAAGGCTAAGGTTGTCAAAATTTTTATGGTTCTAGAGGTGTTGAAAAGCTTATTTTGGCCACTCTTTGATGGTAAAGGGTTTCGACCTTTTTGGACATTCTATGGTCTTCAAAAACTTACCCAAATTGGTATGGTCTTTTTAGGCTATAATGTAATAAAAACTTTGCATAAAATAGAAGGAACAGAAATAAGATTTTAAAGAGATGAAGGAGAAAACTTATACTTCAACTTTAGCTACTTTTCCCTCCTAACTTTTGTGCTCCAAGCACTCCCCCTCTTCCTTTTCTCTCAAGCACACTTCAAATTTCTCAATTTGTTGTGGGGAGAATGGGGGGAGAGGCTCTCTATTTATCATATAGCTTTGATAATTAAAGTTAATGTTTGGGGCATGGTGGAGGCTAGGTTAGGGGTGATCATCAAAGCTAGTGCTTAGGGCATTGTGGGTTTTACTATTCATGACACCATTAAAATAATTAATTATTTGATTACTTGATTTTATATTATATTATCTTTATTATTATTATTATTATTATTATTATCATTATCATTATTTTCACGTTTATTTTCTTAAGTCTCATTGGCATCCTGAACATTTTGACATGAAGCTCCTTGTCTAATTTGATCGTTTTGCATTCAAAATAATTTTTTGAAGGTTATCATATTCATGTCAGACTAATTGAGTGGTCTAGTTCTTGATAATGGTCAACCTTTGTTGACCAAGGTTATTTGATACTTAATTATAGTCATCTTGGGTTATTATTGACTTAAAAATTTTTGGGTATTACAAACATCACCCTCAAGAAACCCAATTTAAACACCAACCGTATTGGTCAACATTGCTATATTACTTATCCACTGCTATTAATTTAAAATCACCCTTTTCTTTTTACATTTTAGTTATAGTCTAGCCCAGGAAAAAAAAAACCATTAGAATTACAATCAAAAGCCTCTCAAAGGATCACATGACTTAACAAATCCTCAAGAAACCCCTCAATCTAGTCATTGTAGTAGTTTTTAGTCCACCATAAGTTTATTGATGATTTCTTTTCCTTCTTTTGTCATTTCCACAATTTTACCTAGGGAAGATTAGTGTTTTTCACAAATAAACTCTCAAAAGTCCAAGGAATACCTTAAGGGAATAGTTCATTCCTAACATTTCCCAAAGGGTCCCCATACATATTTGAAAATGATAGAATCCTTCTATTCACTAGATATATTTACCTTCTACATCAAAACAAAGATTTTAATGGTATTTTATTCTTTTAATCCAGTTCCAAAGCCGAACCTAATTCGTAAAGCCTTATAAAACATCAATTGAAGTCCTTTATCTAATTTTCCATAGCAGAAACTATCACTAGGTGTTATCCGGGCGTTTTAGGAAAGTTTTGCAGAAGACATGCCTTATCATTCTGTTCTAAATCTTTTAATTTTCATATATAGAGATATTATAGAACGCGTAGGATAAGATTAAACATAATTCTAATGGTTTCTATCATGACACATAAATTAGAAATTAGAAATCAAGTATTAATGATGTATACGTATAAAATAATGCTTTCTTTTAAGATGTATGCGTATAAGATTAAAAACATAATTCTAATGGTTTCTATCATGACACATAAATTAGAAATTAGAAATCAAGTATTAATGATGTATGCGTATAAAATAATGCTTTCTGTTAAGCCGTATGCATTATTAATCAAGGCTGAAAAATTATCAGCCATATAAATGTGATTTAGACTCTTGCATCAATCCTTAAAATAATGTTGGGACATTATTTTACATGAGCATAAGTTAGGACATGAAAAACTATGTGGAAAAGTAAGTACATGCTTATAATAAAGTGAAAAATATTGTTATTTTATGTGCAGATGTAAAATAAGAAAATAATAATTTCGTAGAATGTAAAATCAATATGTAAATATGATTAGAAATCATATAAAAATATAATAACAACATACATATATAGCTATTAGCCTTAAGGTTGAAAAATAAAACCCTTAATGCATTGGAATTACATTATTGGAGAAATAAAATTTGAAAATATAAAAATCAGAAAATAAAAATATTTAGAGTCGAAAAAAATTAGAATTTTAGGTTGATATCAATTAGTATAAAATGATTTTCTAATAATAAAATTTTTACACAAAATATTAGTATACAAAATAATGATTTTATGTGTATAAGCTAAATATTATGCCAATAGTATTTATGACTGAATTTTATGACTTAAATTAATTATTGAATGACTGATAAAATTTATTTATATTAGTTTTTGTGGATTTAAAATAATGTTGGCTAAGTCTACAGTAAAAACATTTAGCATAACCATGCACAATCAATGCACTGGCAATAATGACAGTGTTAGCAAATTCCTCTGCTCAGAGAATCGTGCATTGGCGACCATATGATCAACTTTCTCATCAAAAGTGCTTGGTCCCAATTTTTGAAACTCTATTAGCAAATTCCTCTTCTCTTTACACTACAAGAAATGTCACCTACAACAAAGTGCAATGTTTGTTGTTATACCTATATGACAACGTTCATAGTGATATTGCCGATTATGGTGTTGTTAAACGATCGACTATTTTTAACAACGGTCACCAGCCTGTTGTTGTAAAGCATTGTGTATCGGTCTAAAAGTGAGGTTATAACAACATTCGCCCATTGTTAAATGATTCAATCTTTTAACACATATTCGACAATGGTCAATATGCATGTTGTTGTAGAAATATTATAACAACAAGTGTACGTTGTGGAAACCCCAACCTTTAACAACGGTCATGAGCCTATTGTTGTAGTGCGTTGTGTATCGGTCTAAAAACTGAGCTTGCAACAATGTTCACACGTTGTTAAATGCTTCAATCTTTTAATACATATTCGACATTGGTCACCATACCTCTTGTTGTAAACGTGTTAGAACAACGGGCGAATGTTGTGGAAACCCTAACCTTTTAACCTTTCAACAATGGTCAACTGGTTGTTGTTATATTTCCATTACTTAACAACATGCATGTGCCTGTTGTGAAAGCTCCAATATTTCAACAAAAATTTTTTTGCACGTTGTTCTCTCATGTATCTTACAATGAAAACTGAATAGTGTCATATGTGTTAATTTATTTTAATCATAAAAATATTTTACTACAATATATATTGCATATATTTACCTATATCTATATATTTATAATATAAAATAGGCATTATTAAACATTTATCCTATCATTTTAAATGTCTCATTTAGTATCACTTAAGAATAATAAATTTCATAGTAACAAACATATATACAATCCATCAAAAAGTGTAATTATTATTTACACTACTTATCATTATTAATCCTAATAAACAAAAATAAAAAGTTTTATAATAAAAAATTCTTCTTGAAGGATCATCACGTCTCATCTTGATACACAATCCAAGCATATAAACTCAAGTTCTCCATTGTTCCAATCTTTATATATATCTACATAAAAGAAATGAACTTAATTAGATTAATTTTTTTTTTAAAAATAAGAATAAGAGCTAAAGTATTTTGCTATATTTTCCCTTGAAGTTAGCCTAGTAGCTCAAGAATTGTACTGTACTTTCTCTCCCATGGACTAGAAGCTCTATTATCCTTTTTTCTATGTTCGTGTGTGTGACTAGGTATGTTAGAGTCAAATTAGTAAATAAGACAATGGTCATTGTGCCATTGATTTGAGTAAGTGATTTAGAGGTTAATACATCATTATGGATATTCTTCATATTGGAACAGCATTATAGTCAAGAGGGCATATGTCAACGTTATCTCTTTCACCTTAACATAGAATGTTTAAATGGTACCAATTAATTTTTAGTACAAACTATGAAAGATTTCAAGATATTGCTAACTATAATAAATAATAGGCTAACTGTAATAAATAATAGATATTGAGTTCCTAAGATTATTACGTTTTGGAACAATGAGTGTGACTCTTTGGAAAGCCAAGACACAAATAGGTTGAAGATAACATTCAATTACAATGTAACAGGCATGATGGTTTTTAAATTTTAAGTTTCAATCTAATTGGATGCAACATATTAAAGCTATGACCTACTTGAAACAAAATCTAATTAACATGGAAGAAATTTAACATGCAAGAAATATCCATTATGCAAATAGATCTAAGTATACAAGAAACTATAGTAAAAACAAAATAGGAATTAAATATCAAAAATTCATATTTATAAGCTCATCAATTGCATAAAATATTTTATACTACTTCACTGTATAATTATTCATGTAAGAGATCTTGGTACAACCCCAGCTAGATGAACACCTTGTCCCAAGCAAATGAAACCTTTGACGATCAACCAACTGTCGATGTCACACCTAGTATGATATTTTGTATGAAGCATTACTCTGCTAATAATTTTGTCAGTTTAAATACGAAGACAGTTAATTTGTTTTATTTTGCTTGGGTCAATATTGTCGTGAGAAATTTCATTCTTTGTTTTAAGTTATGATGATAGTTCTTATTCCTTTGGAGTACTTTCAATGAAAGTCACAACCTTCGCTATGGAAATGAAATCTGCAACTTCACCAATAACTGCAACAATTTTTGTCTATATAGACAAAAATGGACTAAATAGGAAGAACATTATATGTGTATGTATATGTGTTTGTATAAGGTATTCATCTGTCTTGATTGCACGAGAAAAATGGATTAGCAATAATAGGCTAGCTATAGTACAAACATTCAAATGGTACTAAATAATACGCTAATTATAATAGTTAAAGCAACTCAATATCTAACAAAGGCATATAAGAACAAAACTAAAAAGGATACTATGCATAGTTTTACATGATCTATAGAACACTTAGCCCCACTAAGGGATTGGACACCTAGACCTATATATTAATTTTTCTTAAAAGGCATATGTGAAAGAGCTGAAATTTCACATTGTTTATTAATCTTAAACCAAAAGCTATAATAGTAATCAACATTGTTTATTTTAAACCAAAAGCTCTAATAGTAATCAACAAACATTATAAGTCATGAACGTGAAATAGATGAAAGTTAAAAATGTAAATGAAGAGTAGATACCTTATACTAAAAAAGAAGAATAGTAGCTGTGAGGAAAAGAAGAAAAATAGTAGCAGCAATGACAGTTGTGGAGGTGAATGTCCAAGAAGAAGGTATGACTTGAAAAAAATGCATTCATATATATAGAATTATTTGTCTTATAATATTCACATAACTTGATAAAAATACATCATTATGAATATCACTAAAAATAAAATACTAACTTCACCAATTTTTAAAGTCTTCTTTTTTGTCATAGTGGCTATAGAAGATATAATATGCCTATTGATACAAAATGAAAAGGAATTAACTAATTGCTTTAGATGCAATAAATAACTATCACATAATTAAAAAGTACGATTTAATATACAATCCAAGCATATAAACTTAGATAGAAATTCAGGAAAAAATTCAATTAGTTATAGTATAGAACTTAATGCTTACATTATTGACAAAATAGTGCCATTTAGGTCAATCCTAGCATAGTGTTCCACGCTTCCATCTCCAAATGTAGACATGTTCATAGGCTCATGTGTCAAGTTTATACTTTCTTCATATGGTTGTAACTCATGAAAACCTCTTGGAAGAGCTCTCAAAATGATATACCAATTAGATGTTTTATTTTTTCTAGCACAAAATTGACAAAATTTCAAGCACCATCTCTATACTCTTGAGACAACTTAAAAAAAATGACAATTACTTAAATTTTGAATAATGCAAGCAAGCAATAAATAATGCTATCAAATTTTACATGTGAGAGTTAACCTTGAAATATTGACCCATTTTTTATCCATGAGTAGCTAAATATATCAATTCCTAAATAGAAGAACAAAAATAAGTCAATAGCAAAAATTAATAAGTCAGCATTAGCATCCAGAAAATGTGAATGGTTGGCCACTAATCTGATTTTCCTTTTTTAGAGACTCTAGCATGTTTTTAAGTTACCATGTGCAATGGAACCAAACATAGGGTTTCTTTAGTAAAAAAGGAAAAAAAAAACAAGAACAACCAAAAAATTAAATATAATAATAATAATAATAATAATAATAATAATAATAATAATAATAATAGAAAAACATCAACAGTTACCAAACCCACAAGCAGAGATTTCATACCCAATACAAGTAGAGATTTCGTTTCCAAATGCTTAAAGAAGAACAACTATAGTTACAAGCAGATGCTTGTGTTGATTTTGCAATTATTCTGCAGCGATTTTGTAGATAACGAATGAAGATTAATAGAAGAAAGACAAATAAAGAAGATCAATGAACTGAAATGCACAAAGAAGAAGACCAATCGTTACAAGCAGATATTTCATTCCCAAATCCCCAAAGAAGCACAATAACAAATGAAGATTAACAGAAGAAAGACAAATAAAAAAAATCAATGAACTGAAATGCACAAAGAAGAAGACCAACCGTTACAAGCAAAGATTTTGTTCTGTCGGGACCCCTTCTCTAAGCCAAGGGCAGCTCGACTAGCACAATGGCTTGACGATCCCTCTCATAAAAACGAGTTCGCCCGACCACTATTAAGCCCTTTCTAAATCTCATACAATCAGACGATATCAGAATAACTGGAACACTTAAAAGAAAAAGTAGGCATCATGCAAGTGGAACCATCTTATTACACGTTTGTCTAGTCCAAAATACACGTTTTTAACCATTTACACAAGAACAATAATGACCCACCTAAAATCAAAAAAGAAAATACCAAAAAAAAACAACAGAGACAGGAATTGTCAGAGAGTCAGGCGATCACCACGCGTTTCCCCTTATCAGCCACTGAAGAACCTGAAATAATAATAGAGTAGTGAGCCTAAAATCCACGTGGCTCACTGAGTAGAAAGTTCAGCATGTTAACCATAAGCAATATTCCAAAACAATGCATATATGCATGTGTAGTAAAATTATGTGACATTTGAAAGTATGGCATACTATGAAAACAGTTATAAATAGTGCAATAGTTTCAGAAAACTATCTCAAATCCATGTCAGTAAAAAAAAAAAAACATATATTCAGGCTAGGTTAGCTCAACAAAACCCAACCTATGGTCATTGCTTGAGCAGGTCATAAGTCAGGCGTACTAGCCACTTTAGCGAGTTGTAAGCTAGGCGTTTTTCTCGAATACCCTAACCTAGCGCTCAATCCTCAAGTGTCGTCACTCGAGCGGGTCGAAAGCTAGGCGAGTTAATCACACGCCCTAGCGCCACACTCGAACCTCATATCTCACCTCATCGTGTACTATGACCCTGCGTTTGAACCTCGAACTTCTAGTCTCACTACCCATGTACATCTACATATCTCAAAATCAATCAGATATATCTAAATCTTGTGAAACCACTTGAACCATGTCATTCACACAAGTTTCATGTAAGGAATAAAAGTCATAGAAACACCTGAATCAGACTACTCACCTCGGGTCCTGCGCACCGATGTCCCGTCAACAACTGGTCCAGTCCCATAGTACTTTGTCGAATCTGCATCAATCAACTCAATCTCAGTTCTATCCATATAGTGGCTCAATTTCTAATCTCACTGTCCCTACTCAGTCTCGATTGACCTGAACCGTTTCGGTCAATCGGTCAAACCTAGTCAACTCTGGTCAATGTGGTCATCCTAGTCACTCTTGGTCAATTTGTGCCCAAATTGGGTCAAAATCCCCAAATCTCAACACTTAGTCAAATTTTGTGTTCTTTGCTCCCTTGCGCAGAGAACTTGCCAATTTTTCTGCGATCAATCCGTAATTCAGATTTATGTGAAACTTCTCAGATTGTATCAAGACTACCTAAACATTCATTAGAATTTTATTTCGTGATTGTTGGACATCATTCACTAGGGTTTCTAAGTGTGATAATAGGGACTGTAAAAATCCCGTATACACTGTGACAGGCAGTGACAGTTTGCCCAAATTGACCTAGTTACCCATATCAGAATGCTCTGAAATTCGGTATTCATATTTTAGACATAACGAGGGATCTTCCCACCAAATTTTAGCTCAATCTACTGAGTTTTGGTCAATTAATTTCATCTCAGGATTTTCAGCCAGATTGCAGGAATTTTCTGGGTTCATAATTTCTACTATCTACCTAATATTCATTCCCCCATTAAATCACAATTCCATGGGTCATTTCTTGTGTCTAATTGCAGTATGTAGATCATAAAATACTTGTTAATCAAAATTTCTTCGAATTAATAACATGTAATACTAGAATTATGTCTATCTTTCCATCAATTTCTCTGCTACATTCTAAGAGAACACAAGAAATTGATCTAAGTCCTAGCACCCTAACAATCATGACATATTTGTAAGTGTAGCAAATCATATACACAAAAGGTTCAAGGTCAGGTTTTTATACCTTTCTGGAACCCCTACTTTGAGGTCTAAAACGCTTCTAGTTTCAGTCCCAAGGGGTGTCCTTAAGTGCTCTAAGTATAGCTCCAAATCTGGTCTCTAATTGATTTCTGTCAGCACTGTTGTAACAATGAGTTGAATAGTTAGCAACAGTGGCTTATAAAACGTATTAAACATTCTAGTTTTTTATTTCTACCACTTGCATTCTTGAATACACATAATGAAAGGTAGAATGATGGGCTTTACCTCAGGGACGAGCTTGGAATGGTTCAGGTGTGAGCCTTCCTATAGTTGCTCCAACACTGTTCTGTTACGCAGTTGCAACAACGAGTAGATACCAACTTTAACGGCTAGGAAATCATATGTAAAGCCTTATTTTTCATTCTCTAACACTTGGAGGTTGAAGTACATATGAACATGAAGAGGGTGGACAGTTTTACCTCCAAAAGGATTGGGAATGACCCAAGATTCAAAGCTCCAAAGATGGCTTTACACACACTTTCTGATTTTCTGGGTTTAAACCTCTTGAACAACACTTCTTCCCAAGGTTTTCAGCTCCAATCAGTTCCAAGATTCAGCAAATGGCTTGTAGGACTTTGTAGGTGGTGGTATAAGCTTCAAAACAAGCTATGGATCGCTGGATTTGACTGAGAAATGAAGTAGATATGAGCTTGTGAAGGAGGCTACAGAAATTTGAAAATTTCTAGACTTGAGCTCAAAAGGAGATTTTGTTGCATGGAAGGTGCTTGCATGGCAAGATGGGGGTGACAGGTGGCCATCCAGGCAGCTTTCAAACTCATATGCTGGCTGCCTAGTTGGCAATGTCTATTGGCCACAATTGAGGTTAAGCTTGATGGCAAAATTATGGATTCAAATACCATGAATTATGGATTTAAAGGCTAAAAATGCACCAAAAATCTGGAAATTTGACAAAAGTCGCATAAAAAATGCATAAAAAGACAAAGAAAGTAGGGGGCTGGGCCCTTAATCTGATTTTTTTTAATCTCCCACACACATATACATATATATGTGTATATATCCGAAAATTTGCATTTTTTTCTAACATCATAAAAATTCATTTAATCCATTTCTCATCAAAATCTACAATTATACATCATTTCCATTACTCATACAATTATTTTCTCAAAAATTGTATAATCCATCAAAAATCATATTTTTCTCCAAAAAATTTCATTAATTTCTCTAAAAATTTTATAATTATTCTAAAAATTCGATAATCAATCCCAAAAATTATTTCTCCCAAGAAATCACATTTTCCTTATTGTCCTATGTATTTTCTCATCAAATTGTATTTTTTTCCATTATTCTCATTTTTCTTCAATAAATAATTCAAAATTGGGAGAAATTGATGATAAATCATATTTCATTTAAAATTTCAGAAAATACATACTTTAGACTCAAAATTTCTGTGTACACAATCATGGGTCGTCACATGTTCCTAATGCAGAAGCAAATATTTCATTCACAAATACCCAAAGAAGAACAACAAAAAAATGAAGATTAATAGAAGAAAGATGAGCAGTGAAAATTGAAGAACTTAAATGCACAAAGAAAACGATCGAACAACAGTGACTCTAAAAAAGATGAGTATTCGCCCGTGATTTTTTTAGGGCAAAAACTAGTTTTTTTTCTTTTTATATTTTTTGTAGTATAATGTGAGAATAATATATAAATAATACGAGTATAACAATTGTTCGGTTGTTGATACAAAAATGTAGGGTTAACATGTGAATAATACATGAAAAATATGTGAATAAAATTCGGTATGACGTATGTATAACATATGAATAATCATGAAATAATAAGAGTAATGGTATAATGAAAGAATAATATCTGAATAATGCGAGTATAAAAATTATTCGACTGTTGATATAAAAATGTGGTATAACGAATGCATAACATATGAATAATTATGGAATAATGTCACTAATGGTAGAGGTATAACATACCAACAAATGAATAATGCGTCAATAATGGTGTAATGCAAAAATAATAACTAAATAATTCGAGTATAAAATTATTCTGTCATTTTGGTAAAAAATGCGGGGATAACATGTGAATGATGCAGGGATAACATGTAAATAAAATTCAGTACAACGTGTGTATAACAAATGGATAATCATAAAATAACACGAGTAATGGTATAATGCACGAATAATATCTAAATAATGCGAGTACAAAAATTGTTCGATTGTTGATATAAAAATACGGTATAACGTATGCATAACATATAAATAATAATAGACTAATGCTAGTAATGGTAGAAGTATAACATACCAATTGATGAATATTTCATGAATAATGGTATAATACAAACATAATAACTTAATAATACATGTATAAAACTGTTCTGTGAATAATGCAGGGATAACATGTGAATAAAATGTGGTATAACGCATGCATAACATATGAATAATTATGGAATAATACAAGTAATTGAAGAGGTATAACATACCGAGCAACGGAGAATGCATCAATAAAGGTATAATGCAAGAATAATAATTGAATAATACGAGTATAAAATTGTTCGGTTATTTTGGTAAAAAATACAGGGATAACACGTAAATAATGCAGGGATAACATGTGAATAAAATTTGATATAACGTATGTATAACATATGAATAATCATGAAATAGTGCAACTAATGGTAGAATATTGGTATAAAATAACAAGCGATGGATAATGCATGAATAATGGTATAATGCAACTCATTATTAACCATAATAATAATATATGATTCATTATTATTATTATTATTGTTATTATTATTATCATTATTATTATTATTATTATTATTGCATAGTTAGTAAAATTATGTAAGAATTTCACATTTTAAACGTATTCTATCATATTTTATCGAAATAAATACAAAGATTCTTTTTTTTTTTCCCGTACTAATGTCAAATGATCTTGTTTAGTATGTTGTGTCCTTAGATTATCCTCTTTTAATCTTTTATGGCGAGAAAATATTTCTTACAAATGTTTTTTTAAACTTTATCAAATAATTTAATAATATATAATTTAAGAGAATCCAATTTAATGTTTTTATGTAATAACACTGTTATTTCATAAATTGCAAAAATAATAACCTTTAACAACAATAACTTTACAATTAATAATGACATTATTACACAATTAATATTTTTATTTCAATAAAGTAAACAATTCAAAATAAGTAAAATAATATAAGAACATTCTTTCAATACATGTAATATATTTATCTATGCTATATATAATAGAAACTTTTTATATTAAAGCGAGCTTAAGAATTAATAATTTAGTACTTTTAACAATTTAGTGTTAACAATTATTTATGCATGATATACAAATAATATCGTATATATAATTATTTATACATACAATTATTTATATAATTGATTGTATATATAAATAATGTAACAAACAAACTGTCGGAACCCCTTCCCTAGGATGAAGGGCGAACCGACTGGCACAGTGCCCCAACAAACCCGCTCGCAAGCCGAGCTTGCCAAGACACTGTTAAGCCTCAACATACTACACCACATCACACATTATCAGAGTAATCATAAGTAATACAGAAAAAATCTAACATATGAACACCAATAAGAACTTCATATTCCCAAAACAGGTTATTACACATGTGTAGCAACGGGAGAGACTATTCATTATATACAGACTATCCTCGCCCCTATACATGGTTCTATCTCTCCAAAACATAATGACAGAAAAGGAAAATACAAGAAGTCCTAACCAAAAGAGTAAGAGAGGGAAGTCTTACGCAATGACCACTCCCTTGCCCTTATCCGCGACTGAAGAACCTGAAATGTTAGAGTAGTGAGCCTAATTGTCCACGGTGGCTCAATGAGTAATGCAGTCTAAATCAAACTTAAAAGCAGTATTCCACAGTTAAAACATGTGCCATGAATGCGTGAACAATAGCATTATGCAAATGAATGCAACAGTAAACACAATTCAAATCATAATGCAGTCGTGCACCTTTGTTAAAAACAGTTAAACAATGAAAACATTCGCCGAGGCTCGCAAGCTCTCCAAGGCGAATAAAAACACTCGAGCGGGAGAAACCCGACGGTTAGGTGTAGAGGTGACGACCCAAATCTGGGCCCACAGAACCCCCCCCTTAGGGCACTCTGTGCTAGGTGGTCACTCGATGCTCTATGGGAGCCTAATCAATACACGAGCGAGTTGCCGACCGTAAGGCATGTGTGACGACCCGATTAGGACTTATTGCCGTCGCCATCATCGTAGGTCCACAGAACCCCTTAATAGGCACTCTGTGCTAGGTGGTCACTATCAGGGTCACAAC
>JAJIYU010002278.1:0-31545 GCA_030144865.1 Tinospora cordifolia | reverse complement strand
TTCTTGAATTAGAAAGTTATGTACTTTCTTTTATTAATAAAGAAGTTGAATTTTTCTTTACCTTTAAATGCCTTGATTTTATAAATGTGAAATTGCACTATTGAATTTATTTTAAGGCATGTGGTATTGAAAAATAGAAAGTCAAGTGTGTGTCGCTTGTAAAGTAACACCGGCTCGACCCGCCAATTGGTTAAGTCCACCGTCAAAAGAAACGGTGGTTATGTCCAACTCTCAAATCAAAGAACGTGGGGGTTGGGGTGTTACAATATCACCAGTTGAAAATCAAGGAGTCTGATGTACACAAGACGACCTTTGGAATAAGATATGGACACTTCGAGCTCACCGTGATGCCCTTTGGTTTGACCAATGCCCCAGCAACATTCATGGACTTGATAAACAGAGTGTTTAGACAGTATCTTGACCAGTTTGTTGTGGTATTCATAGACGACATCCTAATCTACTCCTAGTCAAAGGTTGAATACTTAAAACACTTGCAGATAGTGTTGGAGACACTCAGAAGGCATCAATTATATGCCAAGTTCAGTAAGTGTGAGTTCTGGATGAAGACGGTCAAGTTCCTTGGCCACGTAGTGTCAATAGAAGGCATCTCTGTAGATTCAGAGAAAGTTGAAGCGGTTATGGATTGGAAGTAACGTAAGGCAGTTACAAAGATCAGGAACTTCTTAGACTTGGTTGGGTACTACAGAAGGTTCATCCAAGATTTTTCCAAACTAGTAGAACCTATGACCAAGTTGACCAGGAAGGGAGTTAAGTTCGATTAGAATGAGAAGTGTGAACAATCATTCCAAGAACTGAAGAAGAGATTGACTACGGCTACTGTCCTAGTCACTCCAACCTATGGTGTTACCTATACCCTCTATACTGATGCTTCACTGAGTGGACTTGGAGAAGTGTTGATGTAGGAGAGACAAGTAGTTGCTTATGCTTTGAGACAGCTGAAGGTCCATGAGAAGATTTATCCTACTCATGACCTAGAATTAGCGACCATCGTATTTGCCTTAAAGATTTGGAGACACTACCTTTATGGTGAAAAATTCAATTTGTTTTCAGATCATAAGAGCTTGAAGTACATCTACACCCAAAAAAAATTGAACCTCAGGCAACATAGGTGGATGGAATTCCTTAAGGACTATGATTTTCAATTACACTACCATCTAGGGAAGGCCAATGTGGTGGCTAATGCCTTGAGTAGAAAGTTCAACCACCAGGAGGAAGAAAAGGGCCAGATGTACCAGTTAATCGAAGACTTTAGGTTGGGAGTAACCTTGAATGATAAGCAAGCCTACCTTTACAGCATGTCTTGCCAACCAGATCTACTACATCCGTTAGGAAGCAACAAAGGCAAGACAAGTGGCTTGTAGGTTTGATAGAGGGAGTTGAACATGGTAAACATCCTGACTTTAGGTTAGATGCTGAGAATATCTTGAGGCTCGGGGAGAGGATCTATGTACCTGAGAATGGACAGAGTAAGTAGAGAATACTAGATGAGGCCCATCAGATCAAGTATACAATACATCCAGGTGGAGATAAGATGTACCAGAACCTTAGAAAAACTTAATGGTGGAGAGGAATGAAGAGAGACGTGGCTAAGCATGTTGCCAAGTGCTTAACTTATCAATAAGTAAAAGCAGAACATCGAAACCCTCTGGAATGTTACAACCACTCCCTATCCCTAGATGGAAGTGGGATAACATTGCCATGGATTTTGTTGGTGGTTTGCCTAAGAACCAGAAAGGAGAAGATACTATTTGGGTGGTTGTTGATCGTTTCACCAAAGTGACTCATTTTCAGCCAATCCGATCCACATACCAAGTCAGTAAGCTGGGAGAACTATATGTGAAGGAAATACTAAGGTTGCATGGTGTACCCAAGACTATTGTGTCTGACAGAGACTCTTGCTTCACTTCACAGTTCTGGCAGAGTCTACAGAAGGAAAAGGGTACTAAGCTCACCATGAGTACAACATTTCACCCTCAGACGGATGGTCAATCTGAGAAAGTTATCCATATTTTAGAGGATATGTTGAGGTCTTATGTTTTAGACTTCAAGGGGAATTGGAGCAAGTACTTACACTTAGCAGAGTTTGCCTATAATTATAGTTATCAGACAAGTATTAAGATGGCTTGATTTGAGGCTCTATATGGAAGGCCTTGTAGATCACCTACCTATTGGGATGAACTTGAAGATCATGTATTAACTAAACCAAATTTGGTGGAAGAAATGAATAACCAAGTCAAGTTAATATAGAAGAGGCTGACTACGGCACAAAGTCATCAAAAGAGCTATGCTTACAAGAGGAGAAGGCCACTAGAGTTCCAAGTTGGAGACAAAGTATTTTTGAGAATTAGTCTTCAAAAGGGCATCAAGAGGTTCGAATTTAAGGGAAAGTTATCTCTAAGGTTTGTCGGACCCTTTGAAACACTTAGAAGAATTGGGGAATGTGCTTATGAGTTGGACCTATCAAGCTGAATGACTTTAGCTCATAACGTATTCCATGTATTCATGTTGAGAAATTATGAACCTGACCCTTCTCACATCATCCACCTAGAAGAAGTGAATATTCAAGATGACGCTACTTACAAGAAAACAACAGTTAGAATCCTTAACCATAAAGTACGGAGTTTGCGAACAAAGGATATCCCATTAGTGAAGGTACTGTGGAAACATCATGGGGTGGAAGAAGCTACCTAGGAACTCGAAAGTGAGATGAAGACAAAGTATCCACACCTATTCACTAGAAATACTTAGTTATGTCCAAATTTTGAGGACGAAATTCTTCTAAGGAGGGTAGGTTGTGATACCCTAAATTCTTTATACTCAATTAAATGAAATTTATCATTTATTCAGTGAAATTTGGGTGAAAAATGAAACTAGGCTCATTTCAGGGCTAAATTTGGCAGGTTCCAAAACTCTCATTTAGTGCCCCTTAGGGACCCAAAATAACTTGAAATGAAATAAAATGACATGAACCAACTAAGGGGACAACATATTCAAAAATTAGAACAATTGATCAAGGTTAAGGTTTTCATTTGCCAAACAACCTTCAAGGGGTCCAAATTAGAAAAAATAGTCATTTAGGATTCTTCAGGGGATCCGAAACAAAATGGAATGGCATGAACTAAAAAAATGAATGAAATATCCAAAAATCAGAACAATTCGCCAAGATTTGGATTTTCATTTGCCTAGTGACCTCATGGGTCTTAAATAAGAAAAGTTTTTGAAGGAAAATCACCTAGGGCGAAACCATACCTTAAAATGTGCATTAGGTTCATGTGATTCCAAAACTATAAGATATAAATCATAATTCCATGTAAATAAGGAGATATTCATTTTTATTTAATTTTTGTGAGCTATGAAATCATGGCCACCCCCACTTGATTGTGTACATCCACACCCATTTAAGCCAAAATCGGCCCAACTACTTACATGTGTGTGCGCACACATGTGAGTAACCCTATTTAGATAGTTTCTTGAAACCAAGATGAGCATCTTTGACTACTATATGGTGTCCCCTCAAATTTGATATTGTAAACCCATACTTGATGTCCAAGAAATAAGAAAATGGGAAAGTATTCCTTGCGTGTTTGTGTGATAAGCAAGCAAGGAAACCAAAAAGGAAAGCTACCATGAACACGTAGGGGATGTCCCATTTGAATTAGAATATGATTTATACCTCTTTTGTATTCACACATAATTAGGAAACAAGATTATACTCATATCTTTTGAATTAGAAAGCCATAGTGGTCTCACTTGCCAACCATGAACACACTTGCCCTCTTCATGCAAACCATCCCCTTTATGTATAAAAACTTGTCCAAATTTTTGTGAGCTTCCCAAGCTGCCCAAGGAAGCCCTAGGACGTCCCATATGCTCTCATGAACATCTATATAAACCCCCTTGCTCACTTTCATCTCATCCCAAAGCAAAGAGTTGACATTTCCCTTTTTGTTTGTTCTTGCCCTCTTCTTGACACCTCTTCTTCTCACCCTCTTTTCTCTCTTGTGTGAGAAGTTCTTATTTCGGTATTTTAGTGAGTTGCTGAAGTAGTCTTGTTGGTGGTTTAAAGTTTTGAAAGTGGTTGATAAGACGATCCTTTGCCAGATTCAACAAAAACTCGGATTAAGGTGGAAGGGATTTCTTAAACCTCTACTTTGTTATTTTAAATTTTTAGCATGTTCATGCTTGTTTAAATTCTAATTTTCATCATGTCTTATTTTAGTTTTAGCATGTTTAATCATATTTTAATTTTAGTTAGCATGTTTTTATTTTTTAATCACTCATGAGAACATGTCATGCTTAGAATTCATGTTTAAGATTTAATTCAATGTTTCAAGCATGCGATGTAATGTTTTTATGCTTTCTTAGTTGTTTAAAATTCTGATATTTATATTTTGAATTTCTTTTATGATTATGTGATTCTTAAATATATAAAATTAAAGATAAGAACCACGTACTGTCTTAGTGTAATACCCTGAAATTTTGCGAACGCGTGCACGTCACAAGTAAGCATGAAAAAAAAATTATATAAATATGAAAATAACAAGGTAAAATGAATTTAGCTCCAATATTAACTTGAAGTAGTTTGAAAAAATGAAATGATGATGGAATTTAGTATTGGAAAGTTTTATTGATTGGTAAAAGTAGTACTTGAGAAGGGGGAAATAAATTGATGTTTTAAAAAAAAAACTATTATTAGTAAGATAAATAATATTCATACTTATAATAGAGGAGTTAAGTGATCAAGGGATAATTTGAGTGTATTGGTATTAACATATAGAAAGTTATAATAAAGTTAAACAAATAAAGTGATTAATCAATTAAAATTATAATTAAATTAAATCAAATTTTGGATATGGTCAACAAACTAAGGATATACTACAGTTTTTAAACAAATTAGCATTTGTTTATATTAAGTTTTTTTTAAACAAACAAAATGATTAACAAATAAAAGTTATGAGAAAATGAGATTAAAATTCTAGATATGGTCGAAAGAAAAAAGAAAATCCAGAATTTGGGAAAATCGGGGTTGGAAATCCAGAAATTTCTGGTTGCGCCAATCTGAGGGGTGATGATCGAAATTTCTGGAGGTTTGAGTTTGGGTGATGATTGCAAGAACTTCTGGACGAACGAAGATGCCCGAACCGAAAGGGAGCTGCCATTGAAGACGTTCGAAACAGGGGGGAAAACGCTGTAATCTGATTTCTGGGCTTAGGCAAGCTAAAAACCATGTGAAGTAAGCTGGAAAACTGAAGGAGTACGACCAGTTGTGGGTTCTATTTCTGGTTTTGCTCTTGACAACAGAGGACGGAACAAGAAGAACCAAGAAGAAAGTGAAACAGAACAAAGGATGCTCTGTCGTGATCAAGGCTGCTGTTACTGTTACTGTTGCTAGTGCTATCACTGAACGAAGAAGAAACGATGATAGATAAGAAGGAATCGGCTGCTGCAAATTGCTGATGGAAGAAGAACCGGATGCTCTGGTTCAGAATAACAGCAAGCTGGCCGGGAAAAGTGTAGTTGGTTACTGTTTGCTGCTGCGACCGTTATTACTGCTGCTGCGGCTGCTCAAACGAAGAAGAAGAATCAGAGCAATGATGCTCTGTTTTGTGATGGCCGGGCTGCCGTGCGTGAGGAAGGAAAACCAGAAAAGGAAGGACGTCATGAAGGTGCTGCCGTGTGACGAATAGAAGAACAGAGTGGAGAGGAAGAACAAAGAGGAAGCTGCTTCGCAGCATAAGTGAAGAAGAAAGCAGAGCAGCTTACTGCTGCGGCTGCTCCTGGTGTCACCGAACAGAGATGGGAAATGAATTGGAGCAGTAGGATGCTGCAACAGGACGAACCGAATGAAGAAGATGATGAACTGAGGTTGCAGGTGCATTTTGGTTGGCTGTAAATGCATGTTGATCATTGATGGTGCGTGACAAAGGAAGGAGAACGAAGGAGCAGCACTGCAGCTGCTACTGTTACGTGCAAACGAAGCAGAAACAGAACATTGGTGCGTTCTGTCGTGCGTACGCGGTAGAAGGAAGACGAAACTGATGCCAAGGTTGGGAATTTTGTGACCAAAGCTGCTGTTTACGTTGCTGGCCGAGGAATGAAGAAGACGAACCTGGCTTGTGCTCCAACTGTTGGTCGGCCAGCTGATCGAAACAGAGAGGTAAGAGAATTGTGAAAAATTTTGATTTATGTTAATTTAGTATGTTTAGTTAATAATAGAATTATAATATAATTTACCAATATACTATAAGGTGTTGAATCCAATACAATATAAATAATTAATATGAATGGATTAGAATGATAGAGTTTTGATGAAGTTACCCACCTTATAATAACAAAATATTTAGTATTGAAAAAAAAAATTCATAAATGGATATCTAATTATTTATTTGAGTTTTATTTAAGTATTTAAATTTAGATCATATATTTGAGTGGTTAAGGATCTAATCTAGGGAATTAAATGAACGAAAATTAATTGAATTGACACTAAATAATAATCTTAGCAAAACTTTATCACCAGGAAAAGATTTGAAATCTCAATTATGAACGAGACTACAAATTTGACTAATAGAAGTCTGATTTTGTTCGTAATTAAATTAATTATAATATTAACAAATTATTTAAATTTTGAAGACTAAGTTATTAGAGACTAAATTATACGATAAGAGCTTGGAAGTAAATTATTAGAGTTGAAACTTTAAATTTAGGAAATTTCGAAAGACTTAGAAACTAATATGAATGAGAATATATTAAATTTTAGAATTTTAGAATGACCCTAAATTAGTTGGAAGTAATATTTGAACTCCATAATTATCTTAGAAACTATTTAAGCCTAAGAATAATTCTATTAAGTGTTAAATTTCAGATCTATATATTTTAGCATATCGAGGATCTCGAAGGGAATCAAAGAGCCCTGAAGAACGACAAAAATCAGGTGGGCGTGACTTCCTTGCTCATCTGTATTATATGGATTTAAGATTCAAAACATTTTTGTGGATAGTTCTAGGTTATTAGAAATCTTATTATGAAATTGATTGACTTGTTTGGAATGCTTGTGTGATGTGCGATTGAATAGTAACTTGTTCATTTCATGCACAAATATTTCATGACATGCATAAGTATCACATACTCATTTTGACTATCGTGTAACTTGCATTTTATAGCATTGGTTATTTATTCAGACTACTTTTGCATGGTATGCATAATGTGAGAAATTATTTAGTAGATTGTGAAATTGTGTGGCATGATTGATGTTGGTCTATGAAACTAAAATAAGATGATGGTTTATTAAGAACCCACATACCGGTACGATTGACGAGTATGAAGCGGATCGAGGTGGCATCTCCTATATGTCACCGCTTGAGATCGTCAAGCCATAAGGCGGATCGTAGGTATTCCCACCTAGAGCTGACTGTGACAGCTCGAAGTCTTTGGCAGATGGTACCATTCATGATAAGTACGCCCTCTTTGGCTGTGATGTGAATATCGATTGAATTTAGACGGTTGTTGAAACTCTCTGAGATTTGATTGGATCACAGGGAATACCGAGAGGCATCTCAACCTTCTTTCGGTCTTAGACTTTGACAAAAATTAAAACAAATGTTTGAACGCATAATGTTTGAAAGTATTTGTAATGTTTTGGATTGAGTCTATATAATGCATGTGATGCGTAGGATCGATGCACTGAGCTTTCGAGCTCACTCCCACTTTATTTTTCAGGTACACCTGGACGTAGGATATGTAGACTTACGTCAGAAGACTTACACTCTGAATTGGACACTTCATGGGGAGGTCGTCAGGATAGGTGATTTGGAAGTTATATTTTATGTATTATATTGAATGGCGTTAATGTGTTTACGTTGGTTTAACTTTGACTGTTTTATCTTTAAATGGTTTTACTTGTTTAACGATTTTGGTTTAAATGAAGGATTTTGAAAATATTCTGCTGCATTGCTTATAATTTACTCGGTAAAATTATTGTGATTTTCTACCTTGCACAGAATATCTGCATAGATATTTACTTGAGAATAAAAGGCTATGAACTGAATTTTAAAGAAAAAAATTTTGACAGAACAAAACTTTTAAGTAGCATCTCGATTTTTATCGGGCGATGATCCACACGTGACGTAACACGTGCACGGAGGTCCGGTCGAAAATTGGGTGTTACAAATATGGTATCAGAGCTCAGTCTTATGATACATTGGGCTAGATTTGAGTTCACAGTACTTGATTTTCACTGAATTGTAAGTTTTATCGAATTTGATTTCATCGAAAAATGAATTTCTTAAATATGATTTTGGAAAATGGTAGTACGAGTAGAAATCTAGGTAAGGATGAAGTGATGCTAGAGTACCTTATGAGTCACAGCTGACGGGGCTGACGTGCCTGACATGGCTAACGTGGCCAAAGTGCCGGGCCGGGTTGTGACTTGAATACGGGAATAATGCCAACACATTTGAGTACTATTATTGATATGACATGAATAGAGATAGTGAACCCTAATAGTTAACCTTCTTTCAGAATAAAAGTCCCTGAAGGGCTGATCTGGTTAGATCTTCTTCTGCGGAAGTATGTATCAGAAGGTTAACCTTTATATTGATTAAAGGTCCTAGAAGGTTTCATCATTAATCTAAAAGGTCCAAGATGACAGTATTTGAAATAGATGGCATCACGACAAATAATTGTATAAAATTGGATAGAAATTAATATTAGGTGGCTAGAAGTTTAGGAGAAGACTAGGGTGGTGCCACGTGCTTGAGTTCACTGTCGCAGGTGTGATTCGAGTACTGGTAGGCGTCCTTGAGAGTTTGATGTCTCTACGGGATAGATATTCCTGACGATTTGATTTCTATTTTGAAAAGACGTCCTTGAGGGTTGATGCGTACGCAAGAAAGGTCCAGAACTTAAGACGGTGGTGTCACATAGAAATTTTATAAAGTCAAGCTTGGCAATCCTACTAAAGGATACACTAGCCAAGTGAAGTAATGAGAACATAGGTCTAGGGAGAGACTGAATGTTGTCTCAACGGCACAATGGATCATAATTAAATTAAAAGACTGTAGGACATAGGTTAGAGACTGATAATGTGGTTGAACGCACACTTGTTCAGTCAGGACCCGAGTTTGGGAGGAGCCTGTATCTCTGGTCTCTATGTAGGATGGGGTGCATAGGGATTCGGGGTACGAAGGAATCTTGAATTCGGAGAATGACAGACCATGCTTGGTGAGTGATTAAGTTCTTTGGCTGAACTTGTACACACTATATTGTACTGTGATGGGGCGGTACAGTATGGTGGGTCTTGCGTCAGCTTTAGAAACGTCTGTGGTTGCAATGTCGTGCTATGTTTAGCTAAAGGATCCGGTTAAACATGGTGGGATAGTTGCAGCCATGGATATCGAGACACTTGCACCATTGTTTGGGTGTAATGTAATTCTAGGCGAAAGTTCATGTGGAAGGGCGAGTGTGGCATGGGGCACACGGACTTGGAAGCACAGATGGAAGCTTTGGGATTGCACTACGTTAGCGTGCATTGGTTGCCTGGTTGTTGTATGATTGTTTGTTATATATATAGTTTGACTATCTAAGTATTATAACCCAAATTCCTGTACCTATAAACAGATGAAATACTGTCGACTTAGAAGCATAAACCCTTAGACCACCGGGACAATCGAAAACTTAGAGACTAGGCACCTAGAGTCACCCTAACACGAGAAACGTGAAATGGCATAGGCGTATAGGAAGTAGTGGTCAAGAAGATGGGCCACGAAACTAGAAGAGAATAGAAGATAACTATATATAGATGTATACATATAAAATAAATGTTGTTCTTCAACTTAGCTTGAATAGATCATGAATTTCCAAGTTAAATTCTTGACTAGTAGTTCATATCAGGAGGTGAGAGATGAGCCTGTATTGGGTGGTGAGAGCACTTTGAGGGTGGCAATGAGTTGAGAGATTTTAGTAGTCTTGGAATTGACAACAGAGATTCCTTAGAAAGTGAAATTGGAAATTTTTCCAGGATTTGTGGAACAAATAGTATAAATTCTACGATCATTGGCGTTAGCACAGCTGTCGACGTCTACTCTGACACCAGTACAGTCATTAGCGCAATTAGAGCCTCAGATACAGTTATAATCCCGAACTCATCAAATTGATAGGTCTACAGGTAAAGTGCCATAGAGTAGATCAGTCAGTTATAATAAGGAACCGTGGGAATTGTTGAATGAATTCCAGAAAGTAGGACCTAGGTACGTTTTAAGGCGTGACTGATCCCTTTTCAGTAGAAAGGTGGCCCATCGAACTGAATCAGCATCTGAAGACTATGGGAGTGACTGGACCTAGAAGGATGACGTTGTGGGATCGGCATGTTATTAGTGGGAAACGAGTGAGAATGACTTAGAACAAAGAAATAAAGGGTTTGATCATACCAGCACTAATGCACCAGGTCCTATCAGAATGTCGCAGTTAAGCGTGCTCCGAGAGAGTAGGTTAGAGATCATTCTCAGTATCGGGTGCAAGAGGGAAAAACCCTGTAGCTAATAGTGACACCACAGGGTTATTAAGTAAATGCAACTATCGAGATAGAACACTAGACATTGTACATTCTCCGTTTATTATGACATACGTAGTCTTGTTCGAAATCTTATTGAATGTGGAGAGCAGAAGGGAATTTTTGTAAATTAACCAAATGATATATTCGAAGTAAATCCTTAGGCTAGAAAAACTTCTGCCTCTGTCAGAGTTGAACAGATGTTTGAACAGATACAAGCCAAATTTCTTGGAACATCTAGTTCATCCTTTATCATACGCTAGAGAGGAAAACATCCACTATATATGGCTTGCGGATGAAGGAAAGTCTAGCTGATGTTGGTATTATAACTCAATGTATTGTGCCAACAAGGGTTAATGATCAATACTTAACAAATGTTCTCTTGTAAATTAATGTCAAATTAGTGGCTTAAATTCTTTGTTGTCAGTCGAACAATCTCCTTCTAATTTTTGGATCTCCAAGATTCCAACTATCACTCTTGGAAGGAATGTTTTACACGGTATTTTTGGTCAATATGATCTACCTTCTATTATTGTGGTAGTTAATTCCAGAAAATGACCATTGATCTCTCGGTGGTATAAGGCATCTGTAAGAATACAGTCACCCAAGGCTGAAATGATAAAATGGTATAATTAGATAAGTGTCTGTTTGAACCATCTGTGACAGATCCTTATTTTGAAAGCTACAGTTGTTCACAACACAAACGACGAGAGTACATGAGGAAAGAAAAATGAAAATGTTTGAACAGCTCAAGTTCACCTCAGGCAAGAGCATACACCGAACTATTGCTAAGTTTCAAATTCTTTCATAGAGATGTCACGAATGTCGCGTGTGATATCTAGATGAGGACATCATAGTCCTTATACTAAATCACATCAACGGTGGTGTACTGATCGTTCTTCTTAAGCATTAATTCGGGGAAAAAGGCTAAGTTCACTCTGTTTTCATTGAAAATAGAACGTACATTATTCCAAAATCACCAATGACAATTGAAGACGTGATGCCTCAAGCAAAAAGGATAATAGCCATGAGGGAACACTAGGAATTTGATGACGATTATGGAATTATTCAACTGTGTAAAAGTTTTGGAGAGGGGTTAATTGTTTTTTAGCGCATGCTTTAAAGGGGCATTAAACTGACATTCTTCATCAATGCCAAACGATGAGTCTGATAAATAGAATCTAGTTGAAGAATTCTATATGTAAGATCAGAATAGTGCAGCGAAAGTGTAATGGACTAGTAGAAGATATAGATTGAGTGATAACACTAGTCAACCTACTTCAAATTTCAAGGACAAAATTTTATTTAAGGGGGGTAGATTGTAATACCCCGAAATTTTGCGAACGCATGCACGTCGCAAGTAAGCATGAAAAAAAATTATATAAATATGGAAATAACAAGGTAAAATGAATTTAGCTCCAATATTAACTTGAAGTAGTTTGAAAAAAGGAAATGATGATGGAATTTAGTATTGGAAAATTTTATTGATTGGTAAAAGTAGTAATTGAGAATGGGAAAATAAATTGATGTTTGAAAGAAAAAAACTATTATTAGTAAGATAAATAATATTCATACTTATAATAGAGGAGTTAAGTGATCAAGGGATTATGTGAGGGTATTGGTATTAACATATAGAAATTTATAATAAAGTTAAACAAATAAAGTGATTAATCAATTAAAATCATAATTAAATTAAATCAAATTTTGGATATGGTTAACAAACTTAGTATATACTAAAGTTTTTCAACAAATTAGCATTTGTTTATATTAAGTTTTTTTTAAACAAACAAAATGATTAACAAATAAAAGTGATGAGAAAATGAGATTAAAATTCTAGATATGGTCGGAAAAAAAAAAAAGAAAATCCAAAAATTTGGGAAAATCGGTGTTGAAAATCCAGAAATTTCTGGTTGCGCGAATCCGAGCGGTGATGATCGAAATTTCTGGTGGTTTCAGTTTGGGCGGTGATTGCAAGAACTTGTGAACGAATGAAGATGCACGAATAGAAAGGGAGCTGCCATTGAAGACGTTCGAAACAGGGGGGAAAATGTCGTAATCTGATTTCTGGGCTTAGGCAAGCTAAAAACCATGTGAAGTAAGCTGGAAAACTGAAGGAGCACGACTAGTTGTGGGTTCTATTTCTGGTTTTGCTCGTGACAACAGAGGACGGAAAAAGAAGAACCAAGAAGAAAGTGAAACAGAGCAAAGGATGCTCTATCGTGATCAAGGCTGCTGTTACTGTTACCGTTGCTAGTGCTATCACCGAACGAAGAAGAAACAATGATAGATGAGAAGGAATCGGTTGCTGCAAGTTGCTGATGGAAGAAGAACCGGATGCTCTGGTTCGGAATAACAGCAAGCTGGCCGGGAAAAGTGTAGTTGGTTACTGTTTGCTACTGCGGCCGTTATTACTGCTGCTGCGGCTGCTTAAACAAAGAAGAAGAATTAGTGCAATGATGCTTTGTTTTGTGATGGCTGGGCTGCCGTGCGTGAGGAAGGAAAACCAGAAGAGGAAGGACGTCATGAAGCTGCTGTCGTGTGACGAACAGAGGAACAGAGTGGAGAGGAAGAACGAAGAGGAAGCTGCTGCGCAGCATAAGTGAAGAAGAAAGCAGAGCAGCGTGCTGCTGCTGGTGTCGCCGAACAGAGATGGGAAATGAATTGGAGCAGTTGGTTGCTGCAATAGGATGAACCGAATGAAGAAGATGATGAACTGAGGTTGCAGGTGCATTTTGGTTGGCTGTAAATGCATGGTGATCATTGATGGTGCGTAACAAAGGAAGGAGAACGAAGTAGCAGCACTGCAGCTGCTACTGTTACGTGCAAACGAAGCAGAAACAGAACATTTGTGCGTTCTGTCGTGCGTACGCAGTAGAAGGAAGATGAAACTGATGCCAAGGTTGGGAATTTTGTGACCAAAGCTGCTGTTCAGGTTGCTGGCCGAGGAATGAAGAAGACGAACCTGGCTTGTGCTCCAACTGTTGGTCGGCCAGCTGATCGAAACAGAGAGGTAAGAGAATTTTGATTTATGTTAATTTAGTATGTTTAGTTAATAATAGAATTATAATATAATTTACTAATATACTATAAGGTGTTGAATCCAATACAATATAAATAATTAATATGAATGGATTAGAATGATAGAGTTTTGATGAAGTTACCCACCTTAAAATAACAAAATATTCAGGATTGAAAAATAAAATTTCATAAATGGATATCTAATTATTTATTTGAGTTTTATTTAAGTATTTACATTTAGATCATATATTTGAGTGGTTAAGGATCTAATCTAGGGAATTAAATGAACGAAAATTAATTGAATTGACACTAAATAATAATCTTAGCAAAACCTTATCAGCAGGAAAAGATTTGAAATCTCAATTATGATTGAGATTACAGATTTAACCAATAGAAGTCTGATTTTGTTCGTAATTAAATTAATTATAATATTAATAAATTATTTAAATTTTGAAGACGAAGTTATTAGAGAGCAAATTATACGATAAGAACTTGTAAGTAAATTATTAGAGTTGAAACTTTAAATTTAGGAAATTTCGAAAGACTTAGAAACTAATATGAATGAGAATATATTAAATTTTAGAATTTTAGAATAACCCTAAATTAGTTGGAAGTAATATTTGAACTCCATAATTATCTTAGAAATTATTTAAGCCTAAGAATAATTCTATTAAGTGTTAAATTTCAGATCTATATATTTTAGCATATCGAGGATCTCGAAGGGAGGCAAGGAGCCCTGAAGAACGGCAAAAATCAGGTGGGCGTTACTTCCTTGCTCATCTGTATTATATTGATTTAAGATTCAAAACATTTTTGTGGATAGTTCTAGGTTATTAGAAATCTTATTATGAAATTGATTGTCTTGTTTGGAATGCTTGTGTGATGATGCGACTGAATAATATCTTGTTCATTTAATGCACAAATATTTCATGACATGCATAAGTAGAGGAAATGCATTAGGTAGCATCACATACTCATTTTGACTATCGTGTAACTTACATTCTATAGCATTGGTTATTTATTCGAACTACTTTTGCATGGTATGCATAATGTGAGAAATTATTTAGTAGATTGTGAAATTGTGTCGCATAATTGATGTTGGTCTATAACACTAAAATAAGATGATGGTTTATTAAGAATTCACGTACCGGTACGATTGACGAGCATGAAGCGGATCGAGGTGGCATCTCCTATATGTCACCGCTTGAGATCGTCGAGCCACAAGGCGGATCATAGGTATTCCCACCTAGAGCTGACTGTGACAGCTTGAAGTCTTTGGAAGACAGTACGATTTATGATAAGTACGCTCTCTTTGGCTGTGATGTGAATATCGATTGACTTTTGACGATTGTTGAAACCCTCTGAGATTTGATTGGATCACAGGGAATACCGAGAGGCATCTCAACCCTCTTCCGGTCTTAGACTTTGACAAAAATTAAAACGAATGTTTGAACGCCTAATGTTTGAAAATGTTTGTAATGTGTTGGATTGGGTCTATATAATGCATGTGATGCGTAGGATCGATGCACTGAGCTTTCGAGCTCACTCCCACTTTATTTTTCAGGTATACCTGGACGTAGGATATGTAGACTTACGTCAGAAGACTTACACTCTGAATTGGACACTTCATGGGGAGGTCGTCAGGGATAGGTGATTTGGAAGTTATATTTTATGTATTATATTGAATGGCGTTAATGTGTTTACGTTGGTTTAACTTCGACTGTTTTATCTTTAAATGGTTTTACTTGTTTAACAATTTTGGTTTAAATGTAGGATTTTGAAAGTATTATGCTGCATTGCTTATAATTTACTCGGTAAAATTATTGTGATTTTCTACCTTGCACAGAATGTCTGTATAGACATTGACTTGAAAACAAAAGGTTATGAACTGAATTTTAAAGAAAAAGATTTTGATAGAACGAAACTTTTAAGTAGCATCTCGATTTTCATCGGGCGACGATCCACACGTGACGTAACACGTGCACGAAGGTCCGGTCGAAAATTGGGGTGTTACACATAGTGACCCGTATGGGTGCTATGGGTGTTCTTAACACATGCTTGGAGTGTGTGGTTGCGGGGCTCAACTAAGGGATACTTGGTATGTGGCATCGAATGGAAAATAACAAAGAAATGTTTTTCCACCTTAAAGAGGGGTATCTAAATTAAGAACATCAACGTAGTAGAACCCCTTTCAGTCTTAACGTCAACTACAACCAAAAAGTTGCTTGAATCACTAATGCATGAAAGTGTTTGAATTTGGATGTGCTACTGATTTGAAATAGTAACTTAGTTGTTTAATGTATGATCCACTAGGCTATGTGCTCACCCCTTCATTTTAATTTTCAGGAAATTGACTTGAATCATGAAGGCCATGGACATTAGATTATTTCTATGTTTTGAAAGTTCTATTTTAAGGGCATGTTGCCTAAATTTCGAATTTAAGACTTGTGCTAAAATTTATTTAAGTTTTGTGAGTTACGTACTTAAGTTTTGATTTAAGAATATAGCTTTCTTTATTTTATTTGAGTAAATAATAGTTTGAAGTATTCCTATATCTAATTATATAGCCTTATTGAATTGAAATTTAATACATTGTGATGTATTCATGAACATTTTCAATAAGTGTTTAAATAAATGAATTGAGATGCAAGTTGTGTACTTGTAAATGTAACATAGGACCCATCCCGCCTTGTGGTTGAGCTTAAACTTGTTTCTAGGGGGTTGGGGTGTTACATTGCTATGCAAGGTGCCCTACTGGCCAGACTCTAAGGTCTAGTTCACGGCTGTAACACCTGACCCCTGAATCTTTTCACAATTGCCACTGACTAGGCATCTTCGTCTCTCATCTTGAGACATGGCCATGCGATCACTATCTAGAGGCTGGGGTGTTACTTTTATTCTTTCTTTCCTATAACTATCCTAATAAAATATCAGAGTACAGAAATGTAACAAATCATATAATGCATGATTTAACATAAGGACGACATATCAATTAGTAGTAATATGATTAAACTCATAAAGAAATGAAATACTGTAGCTCTATGGCGTAAGTTCAAAAGAGACATTAAACCAATACTTGGCCCCATGGCCAAAGTCAATGAACAAACCAAACATAAATTAAATGTGGGTCTCATGCTCTACAAATGTAAACAAAAGTAAACTTCTACTCCTATACAACCTTAACAATGGATTGTATTAAACTACTCTAATGGTTTCCAATTACTTGCCTGCGAGCACGTATCTTTAGTGATTACTTGAAAAATAGATTAGTAAGGTGAGTTTAAAAGCCCAATGGATCATATACAACACATCTCAAATATTGCCAAAGTCAGAAACATAACACATATAAACACTTATAAATCGTTAGGCGTTTCAAAACACTTCAATTGTTTAGGTTGGCATTAAGATCGAAAAGAATCTCCTTGGTGTTCCCCTGTGTCCGAACTCTTGGATGTAACACCCCAAAGGCCAATTCCTCATCATGACACAACCTTTGGAATGAAGTCTCACTCGATCCTAAGTCCCATCTCAACTATTGCCACAGTAGCATGGACACCCACCTAGGGTGGAGAAAAACCCACGATGATACCAGACTACTGCCGCAGTATCTGTACTACCGCCCCGATACGTGATTAGACTCATAATTGTCTTTATTTAGTGACCATTAGTATACACAACCTATCTCTACATTACAATACATGTATACATGTAAACATGTTGATAAATTATCACTTATGCACCAACCTGATAAATTATCACTTACGCACCAAGTTACATAAATCATGCTATTCATTAAATAACATAGATGACATATTTTTAGCATCAATAATCAAAACACGTAAATTACATTTCATGTTCTCAATGCATAACATGAAAGGCGGTTGGGTTTCCCACCCTAGAAAGCGCGGTTGCTAAGTAGACTTCGGTCTCGCTGCTCGATCTGGAGGTTTTCCCACAAGCTTATACAAGTAGTCTGAGTTGAAGAATACCCTTACTTTCCATAAAAGAAAATTAGAATGTGAAAAATTAGTGCCAGAATCTGTTTAGAAGTCGAAAAAGGACCCAAAGGTGGTGTTTTGACTAGACAAAGGTTGTGAGTCAACCAGTTTGAAACCATGGGTCTTGGGGATTGACCTTAGGTAGAGACATGGGTGTAGCCATGGTGGCACAGTGGATCAAAAGCATAAATCTCTAGGACATAGGCTAGAGACTAAAACTTATTTGAAAATTGAAAATTGTTTGATCATGACACGAGATTGGAAAACTTCTATGTCTTTTGGTTTCTATGTAGTATGGGATGCATAGGAATTCAGGGATATGGAGGAAGCCTAGACTCGGAGAATGATGGACCATGTATGTTAAAGATCAGTAACTCTGGCAGAACGGGTTTTTCTATGCTCATTGGTATGGGATGGTGGAGTATAGTGTACTCGAGAGCCTTAGTTATCGAGTAATTTGCAAAATTGTTTGGGTGCGGCTCTGTTCTAGGTGAAAGCCTAAGTGGAAGGGGTAGAGTGGTATGGGACACTGGAACCTGAAAGCTTAGGTGGAAGCTTGGAACCTTGTTGTGCTAGCTTGATTGTATGATTGTGTGATATGCATGCTGTAATGTTTTGAGACCAAATCATGTATCCCCATGCTTGAAAATAACCTAGAAGAAAAACCTTTAGGCCACTAAACAAATCGAGAACCTAGAGACTTGAATTTAGAGTCATGATAGTACGAACGAAATGAAAACATGAGGAAACAGATATAACATATGATGTAGGAAAGATGACCATTTCTCAAGTTTGGAAAAACATTTACTATCCCAAGGATAAGAAAAGATGGGTGAGTACCCTAGATGAATGTCTTATTTGAAACTTCTATGATAGGATACTAAAGTGGCTTTGGCTTGTTGTGACACCCTGACTCTCGGTGTCCGTCTTTGTCTCTGTTGCGATGATCCATCGCGGGGCTACATGAGGAGACGGCGCGTGCCCATTTGTTCGTTCGATGGGAGACGTCGGGTCATCTGGTCGTTCGCCGAGAGCCGAAGGCCACGTAGTTCGATTTCCTCTCTCATTCAATCTCACGTTTCATACCTTTCTTTTAAACAGGTTATGAAGTTAAAATTTAAAATATACAATGAACACCAACATAATCGTTCCTTTTAGTAGACGTGAAATTCATTAAAATGCATGTAGCGGAATTCAGTTCGTTCATGAATCCACAGTGAAATCATTTTTTACCAAGTGAAGTACTTTGCAGCAGAATAACATTTTGAATTCATTTTCAAAAGCAGGGTATGAAGATAAAACATGGCCCAATGGGCCTAAGTTTCAAAATATTTAATTTACATGTAAAACAGTTCCAGATAAAAGAGGGCACATGCTCAGTTCAATTTAAACTCTAAAACAATATTCACAACAAAATGGTACAACGATAAACTCAAATAAAACTCAACAAAAACTGTAACAACCTCCCAGCGAGGTCACTACCCAAAAAGACAGCCCATTTGCTGGCCTACTCCTGCGGTGTCAATGATCACCTTTGATGGAAAAATGGGGTGAGCTCGAGAGCCCAGTGGATCATTCCTATACATCGCTAGCATTATACAAACCAGAATACAAAACATGCAATCGCTTTCATTACATTAGGCATTTCACACAATTTCTTGTTTGTTATCATCTAAGACCGAAAGAATCCATAACCCTCGGTAGCCCCTACGTGGTCCGGGAGCGAATCCGGGGGTAACGCTCGAGGGTCGGTTACCTTCGGGACCACGATCCAAGGATGGAAGTCCGCAGTGACTCTCTGTCCGAAGACACTATCAGCTGTCGCAGTCAGCTCGGGTAGGGACACCCACAATGACACCGTAAGACCGGTCACCGTGCCAGTACATGGATTCATTGATCTTAATTAAATGTTCTTTAGTCATACATGTCATTCTAAGTCATATGTGATCATCAATGGAAACATTTTAAGTAAATCAAAATAGACATGTTCAGCCATTCATATAAATCATCGCATTGAAATCTCTATCAAGCATGTTATGGCACAAACAACCATGCATCAAGACATACACCAAGTCAAACCCAACCAAGGTCAATCAAGCAAGTCCTAGCTTGCTTCTAAACAAATCTTAAACTAACAAATATCATGTTAAGCATTCAAAATTTGGATAAGGCTAGGGAGTAAGAAAATCACACCCACCTTTGTACTCCTCAAGCTTGCGCCTTGCTCCTCGTCATGCACGCCTCAGATTATTAGTCTATAGGGTTTTTAAACAATGTACATATGTGAGTCTAAGGCATTCATGGAACAACCAAAACCCTAAAGTTTGTGTTCTTGGCGCATGTGTTTCAAATGCACCCAAAATCAGTAAAAAACGAGGGAATACTAGTGCATGTCGCATTACCGAGGCAAGAACACAAACTTTAGGGTTTAAATTACACATTAAATCACACATTAACTCAAGGAAAAACATACTACATCTGAGAAAAACAATTTAGAAAGCTAAGGAAACAAGATCTTAAGGGGGTTTTGAGATTTACCTTAGCACAAAACCTTTTCCAAGCTTGCTTCAACCAGAATCCACCCTTGTTGATGTTGCTCTTGGCAGATCTGAGCTTGAAAATGGTGGAGAATAGTTTGAAGGGGCTCAAACCACCCTTAGAACTAGAACACTTAAGAAATGAAGTAAACAAGTTAGATGAGAGCTAGAGAAGAAAATTAGTGATTTCTGGTGGAAAAAATCCAGATCTAGGGTTTTTTGCGCATGATTGTTTATATAGAAATCAATGAATGACCGCGGTCACTATAGCATGACCGCGGTCACTATAGCATGACCACGGTCACTGTAGCATGACCGCGATCACTATGCAACTACCGCGGTCACTGTGTAATTACCGCAGTGGACAGACTGGTGTGCTCTGTTCATTTTTGGGTTTTTCGCATGATGATCACGGTCACCCAGATACAGACCGCAGTCACCAGATACGAATCGCGGTCACCAGTATGCACTTCACTGTTTGTTTCTGGGTTTCTATCACGATGATCGCGGTCACTGTAGGACCGACCGCGGTCACTGTAGGACCGACCGCGGTCACCAGAATGAAATTCTTGGTGTTCAGTGTCTTTTTTCGCCATTTCTCGTGCTTCTCGGATTGGTATTACTCTTAAACTCATTTAGACTTATGATACATAGCTGTCGGGTCTTTTGGCCATTTTGATTCTTTTATTAAGTTTGTTATTGCACTTTCGTCATTCATTAGCGACGTAGACGTCTCATAAACTTTCAGGGTATTACAACCTACCCCCTTAAAAGAATTTCGTCCTCGAAATTAAAAATAATGGGTTGTTTGTTTGATGTTGTCCCATCAAGTGTGTCTGGTGTAGAGGCCTGGGTACTTCATACGCATTTCACTTTCTAATTACCAGCTTGCCTCTTCTAAACCATGCTGTCTCCACAACACCTTGACCAAGGGTATATCCTTGGTCCTAAGACTCTGCACCTTACAGTTTAGTATTCTGACTGCTGGTTCCTCGTATGTTGCATTATCCTGAAGTACAATCTCTTCGCAGTGTATAATGTGAGATGGGTCTGGTTCGTACTTCCGCAACATCGATACATGGAATACGTTATGAATCGAAGACATTCGATTTGGCAAGTCCAGTTCATAGGCGCATTCACCAACCCGTTTAAGTATCTCGAACGGATCGATGAATCTCGGTGCTAACTTCCCCTTGACTCCAAACCGTTAGATTTCCTTTTGTGGGCTGATCTTCAAGAAAACTTTATCACCTGGCTGGAATTCTAAAGGTCGTCTTCTCTTGTCTGCGTAGCTCTTCTGCCTACTCTAAGCCGTAGCTAGTCTCTTCTGAATCTTCTTTACTTGAACATTCATTTCCTCTACCAACTCTGGTCCTGTGAGGACTTGGTCCTCGAAGTTTGCCCAACAAGACGCTGATCTGCAGGGTCTGCCATAGAGTTCTTCATATGGAGCCATTCGTATGCTCGCCTGATAACTGTTGTTATAAGCGAACTCTGCCAAATGTAGGTACTTGCTCGAATTGCCCTTAAAATCAAGTACACACGCTCTCAGCATATCTTCCAATATCTGGATGACCCTCTCGGATTGCCCATCTGTCTGTGGGTGAAATGTTGTGCTCATAGTGAGTTTGCTTCCCAACTCTTTCTGGAAGCTTTGCCAGAATTGAGATGTGAATTTGGAATTTTTGTCTGACACAATAGTCTTAGGAACACCATGTAGTCTCACAATCTCTCTAACGTATAATTCACCAAACTTTCCAACTGAATTTTTAGATCGAATGGGTAGAAAATGGGCTACTTTTGTCAGTCGATCCACAATTACCCATACAACGTCTTCGCCTTTTTGATTTCTAGGCAAGCTGCTATTGAAGTCCATTGCGATATTGTCCCACTTCCATTCGGGAATTGGAAGCGATTGGGATAGCCCTGACAACTTTCTGTGTTCGGCCTTCACTTGTTGGCATGTTAGACACCTAAAGACATACTTGGCTATGTCCTTCTTTATACCTCTCAACTAATAGGTCTTCTTGAGGTTTTGGTACATTTTATCACCTCCTGGATGCATTGTGTACTTAATTTGATGAGCTTCATCTAGGATGGTTTTCCTACTCTGCCCGCTACTCGGCACACAGACTCTATCTCCAAGTCTCAGAGTACCCTCTGCATCCAATTTGAAGTTTGTATGCTTGCCTTGCTTGACACCCTCTATCAGATCAACAATCCACTTATCACTTTGTTGCTCATCCCTGATTTGATGTAGGAGGTCTGGTTGTTAAGTCATAGTGTACAAGTATACTCATTCCTTATCTAAAACTATTCCCAAGTTATATTCACTGATCGGCTGATACATTTGCCCTCTTTCCTCATCCTTCTTGCTAAATTTTCTACTAAGTGCATCGGCCACCACATTGGCCTTGCCCGGATGGTAGTGCAGCTGAAAATCATAGTCCTTCAAGAATTCTATCCATCTTCACTGTCGAAGATTTAATTCTTTCTAGGTATAAATGTACTTCAGACTCTTGTGGTCAGATAATAGATCAAAACTCTCCCCATAGAGGTAATGTCTCCAAATCTTCAAAGCAAAGACAATTGCTGCCAAGTCCAAGTCATGGGTAGGGTAGTTTTGTTCATGGATCTTCAATTGGCTTGAAGCATAAGCTACTACCTTCCTTTCTTGCATCAACACTGCACCTAACCCATTTAGCGAAGCATCGGTGTACAGGGTGTATTTCAAACCATGGGTAGGCGTGAGTAGAACACTGAGCTCGAGGTTGATCATGCGTCCAGGATCTGTGTTCACGTTGCGTTGATCATCTGGTGCTATGCTCGAGGAAGATCCAAGCGTCCAGATCAAAGCTATGTTCGGTGATCGCGAACAAGATCCGCACACCGCGATCGAGGTTCATCCGATGGTCCAAATCAAAGCCACGTTAGGTGATCGCAAACCGTGCTGTGCGTGAGGAAGATCCTGCAGTCCAGATCTAAGACGTCTTTGTGATCGCGAGTCGTTGCTGCACTTAAGGAAGATCCGACGGTGTGGATCTGAGACGTTTTTTGGTTGATCGCGAGCCGTTGATGCGCTCGAGGAAATCTGACGGTCCAGATCTGAGACATTTTTTGGTTGATTGTGATTGATGTGCTCGAGGAAATCCGACGATTTAGGTTAAATGATCCGAAAATAAAATAGTGAAATCATGAAAATTTCGATTAAAATCATAAAAAAAATTCTAAAATCCGAAAATTTGGTTTCTAAATTCCAAAAAATTATCCAAATACACTTGCTATTCTCCTTTGCTTGGGGGCCACAAAATTTTGAAGAATTGGAAAGTTTCATACAAGGAGAACACCACAAACTTACCATTCTATGCCATTTTAAACTCTATATAAAGGACCCCTAGTGCTCTCATTGTTTTCATCCCAAATCGAGAGCATACTAGTCCCTCTTGACTCTCTCTGGCCTTCTTCTTGGAAAACTCCATCAGTTCTTGAGTAATCTTAAACTTTTCTTGAGTGTTCTTGAGAGTTCTTGAGAGTTTAGAAGCTCTGAAGTAATAGAACTCTGCCCGATTTCAGAAGTGTGTTGAAGAGATTTATTTAAGGTGGATGTGATTTCTAACTTTTACTTCTTTATTTTAATTTGAATAAGTCTTGCATGTGTGATAATGTTTTGAAGTTGATTAATTAAATATATGTTTTAATATCCGTGCTTTATTTATTTGATGTGCCATGAATACACATGTTATGCATGTTTAGAAATTAAGAATAATGATGCATGATATACATGAATTATGCCATGAATAAATATTTAATGATTCATATTATGTATATGTTATATTGATGGTTTAATCCGATATTGGGCGTTTTATCACTAAGCAAAGATTAAATAATGATCCTAACCACGCACAGGCGCGATGATGGGCTGCATAGCGTCATTGTGTGTGTTCCACCCCGATCTAGCTTGTCGGCTTATCTTTGATGATTTTGAACTAGGTTTCCAAGAGTGATCCCACTGCATAGATATTGGGGTTTGAGTTTTCAAGATTGATTCTCTCTCCTAACAATGTGGAATATAGAGATTAAACTCTTTCGGTCTTAATGTCAACCATAAACAAGAAATTTGTTTGAATTGCCTAATGTACAAAAGTTTTTGATATGCTTGGTTTGTTTGAATTGAAATAATGATTTAAATCTTTAGAAAGATCAACTGGGTTATGTGCTCACCCCTTCCTTCTATTTTTCAGGTAATTAAATTAAATGAAGACCATGAATATTAGTTAGGTTCTTTTTTTAAAGCTTCAAATTTCTATGTAAGGGCATGTTGCCCAAGTTTTGAATCTTTCGCTATAAAAGTTTTCTTCAAGATCAAATTATGTACTCAATTTTATTTAATTAATTGAGTTTATGAATTTCATTCATTTCTAGTATTATTGCCTTATTAAATTCTTAAATTTAAGTGATGTACTGTCAAATACAATTAAGGCATGAAATGAGTGAAATAGACAGTTAAGTGTGTGTCACTTGTAATGTGACATCGGCCCGGCCCACCCTGTGGTAAAGTCCAAATTGAAAGTCTTGGGGGTTGGGGTGTTACATTGACCATTATTCTGCCCTTGGATCTATCCCAATGGTCCTTGGTTCTAACAGTCCTTAGCAAGATGCCTCTTTTGTCCAAAGTTGTAGCAAGCTCCTTCTCTTTGAGCCTGCTACTTGTCAACTCTGCCCAGGGTCTACTGCCTCTGAGGGTGATTTCGGTTATGCTTCTTTTGTTTTCCTTGGAACGCTTTGTTATTGCTTGGTCTCTTACCGTTGTTTCTCAACTTCTGCTCAAAGTTGACCTATCGCTGCATTAATAGTGTTTCCTCCACTACTTCCTTGTAAGTCTTTAGACCCATTGGATTCGCTACTCTGCGAATTTCAACTTTCAGGCCTTCTTCAAATCTATGGGCTTTCATTTTCTTGTTGCTAATCATTTTAGGTGGAAACTTGGCCAATTTCATGAACTTGACCTCATATTCAGACATAGTCATGTCTCTCTAAGTCAACCTGATGAACTTAGACTGCATCTGCATATGTGTTGCTTTAGGAAATAATTTCCTATACAACACTTCTTTGAATTCTTCCCAATTTGTGTGTCGAACATCAGTGTTTGGATTTGTCTTCAGCATCTACCACCAGCTCCGGGCTAGTCCTTTAAATTGATGTGTGGCTAGAAAAACTCTGTAGGGTCCTATAGTCCCTAGCACATCCAAGTGCTCGTCTAACTATTGGCATTAGTGATCTGCAGCCATGCTTTTAGATGTACCATCAAATTGGGAAGGGCAGACATACCCTTTCACTCCTTGTCCTCAATTTCCTCTCACGGCCTTGATCCATTGTCCTCAATTTCCTCTCACGGCCTCTTGAGGGGGCCAGTACCTAGTGCTCTAGTGTTGCTTGTGCTTGCATCCATGGCAACGACAATACTCTAATGATCTGTTTAGCGACTCGTCTGGTAATCTCATCCCAGAACATTGGAGTTAACACATCCCCAACGTGAGCCTGAATCTAATTAACCTGTGCTCCCAGCCCCTAGGGCTTAGTCTCATCAAATGTAGCACCTCTTGTAGCATGTCTCTTTGATCTAAACATTTATCTACAACCAAAGATCCATTCAGTCATCAAAAATTGACCAAAGAAGTCCCATTATATACTTGGAGCATTTATTCCCATCGTACTAGCATGACTCTAGATTCATGTCTGTAAGTTTTCGTTTGTTTAGTGGCCTATTGGTTTATGCTTTTAGGTCCACAATAAATTGTTCATTTTTTAGTACAAGATTTGGTCTCAAAATTCAAAAATATTTATGACATATACGTTTAAATTTTCCACGTAGGCAAGGCATGTACGCAAACACTCGTACATACAATCAAGCATACATTACAAACATAGCAAGATTCCAAGCTTCCACCCATGCCTCTGATCCGAGTGTCCCATTCCACTCTTGGCCGTAAACATAGGCCTCTACCTAGATGTTCCACTACGTATAAACAATTTCGCAAGTGTCTCGATGTCCAAGGCATCCTATGTCCCATTACTCTTAATCGTTCCGTACTAGCCAAATGTAGGAAAACAAGTTCGTTCAAAGCCACAAACGTGGCCTATGAATCTCTAAGTCCAAGATTCTTCCATATCCTCGAATTCTTATGCATCTCATACCACATAGAAACCAAGATACAAGATCCTCCCAATCTCGTATCCTGACCAATCAAGTGTTTTATTTCACACATTATCAATCTCTAGCTTTGCACCAAAAGCTTTTATTTATGATCCATTGTGCTACCTTGACAACACCCAAGCTATACCTAAGGTCCTTCACTAGACTTAAGTATGAAATGTCTCTACTACCCAACTCCTCTGTAGGACTGCCAGTTCATATCCTATACCTTAGACACTAACCTAATGACTTACTGACTAAGTCACAGACTGATGAACTAACTGAACTACTGACTGAGCTCTATGTGAGCATCTCACCAGATTGGTACCACCTTTGTCATCAGATTGGACTTTTTCCAATGAGTTACTGACTAAACTTTTCCCAACAAGTTTTTGATTGAGCTCTGATACCACCTTTGTAACACTCCAACCCTCAAATCTTGTCACAATCATCATTGACTGCGCATCTTCGTCTCTTGTCTTGAAGATGGATTGTATAGTGTCATCGTGTGTGTTCCACCACCAATCCGGCTTGCTAGCTTACCATTGATGATTTTGAACTAGGCTTCCAAAAGTGATCCCACTTCATAGATTTTGGGGTTTGAGTTTCCAAGTGTGATTTTCTCTCCCAACGATGTGGAACATAAAGATTAAACTCTTTCGGTCTTAATGTCAACTATAAACAAGAAATTTGTTTGAATCGCCTAATGTACCAAAATTTTTGATATGCTTGGGTTGTTTGAATTGAAATAATGATTTAAATGTTTCGAAAGATCCATTGGGCTATGTGCTCACCCCTTCCTTCTATTTCTCAGGTAATTAAATTATATGAAGACCATGAATATTAGTTAGGTTCCTTTTTTTTTGAAAGTTTCTAATTTCTATGTAAAGGCATGTTGCCTAAGTTTTGAATCTCCCGCTATAATAAATTTTCTTCAAAATCAAATTATGTACTCAATTTTCTTTAATTAATTGAGTTTATGAATTTCATTCATTTCTAGTATTATTGCCTTTTTAAATTCTTAAATTTTAAGTGAGGTACTGTCAAATGCAATTAAGGCATGAAATGAGTGAAATAAAAAGTCAAGTGTGTGTCACTTGTAAAGTAACACCGACCCAACTGACAAATGGTCAAGTCCACTATAAAAGAATGGTGGCTATGTTCAATACTCAAAGAATGTGGGGGTTGGGGTGTTACAGTTGCGCCCTGCAACCACACACTCCAAGCATATGTTAAGAACACCCATAGCACCTATACGGGTCACTATAACAGTACGTGGTTCTTATCTTGAATTTCTTATATTGAAGAATCACATAATTGTAAAAGAAATTGAAAATATAAATATCAGAATTTTAAACAACCAAGAAAACATGAAAACATTACATAGCATGCTTGAAACATTAAATTAAATCTTAAACATGAATTCTAAGCATGGCATGCTCTTACGAGTGATTAAAACAAAAAAATGTCGAACTAAAATTATAATATGATTAAACATGCTGAAACTAAAATAAAACATGTTGAAAACAAGAATTCAAACAAGCATGAACATGCTAGAAATTTGAAAAAAAAAGCAAATTAGAAGTTCAAGAAATTCCCTCTACCTTAATTAAAGTTTTGTTGAATCCAACAAAGGTTCGCCTTATCAACCACTTTCAGAACTTTAAACCACCAACAAGACTATTTCATCAACTCTCTAAAATATTGAAATAAGAACTTCTCACACAAGAAAGAAAAGAGAATGAGAAGAGGTGCCAAGAAGGCAAGAACAAGCAAATAGGAAAGTGTCAACTCTTTGCTTTGGGATGGGATGAATGTGAGCAAGAGGGGGTATTTATAGGTGTTCATGAGCACAAGGGGGACATCTAGAGCAGCTAGGGCCACTCACCACATTTGGGCATGTTTCCAAACTCATAAGGGGATGGTTTAAGTGAGAAAGACAAGTGTGCTCATGGTTGGCAACTGAGACCACTAATTTTTTCAGTCCAAGTGTGAGCAAAATCTTTGAACCTTATTTGTTTCTTTTATGTGTGTGAAGACAATTAAAGTTTTAGAATACATTTTAATCTCTCTTCGACGTCCTCTATTAGTAGGGAAACATTCTAATATGTTGTGATTTATAAAATCAAATAAGTTTTTAATATGGCCACACAAGAACAAAGCTTTGGAATGTTTCTTATTTCCCTTAGATTCTATCCCTTTTTGGCTCCACATGTGAGCATGAGGTAAGTTTCTATTTTCTAATTTTTTTTAGTTGAAGGAATCTTTCTATATCTATTTAATTTAGCCACTCTCATTAAACTTCTATCTTGGGTTTGTCACATATGTGCCCACACACACACTTATGAGACATTTTATATGTAGCCTCAGTATACATCATCATTTATCTTGGCACATGGAATCATTCTTCATGGTTTCTATAGGCGTCGGCATACTTGATCATTTACATGGCACGTGGGATCATTCTTCATGGTTTCAAATAATGGACACGTCCCATAGAGCTTAGGGTAAGGTAGGGTGCACATGATCATAGTGTTCCACCCATGTGACTTGCACATATTAGGGTTGGCCATGACTCCATGAATTCACAAAAATTAAATAAATATTAATATCTCCTTATTTACAAAGAAATATGATTTATATCCTGTTTTTTAGAATCATATGAACATAATGCAAATTTTAAGGTATAGTTTGACCCAAGGTGATTTTCCTTCAAAAACTTTCCTTATTTAAGACCCACTGAGGTTACTAGGCAAATAAAATTTCAAATCTTGGTCAATTGTTTCAATTTTTGAATATACCATTCATTTTTTTAGGTCATGTCATTTTGTTTCGTTTCAAGTCATTTTGACCCCCCCGAAGTATCCTAAATAACGATTCTTTATAATTTGGACTCCTTGAAGGGCGTTTGGCAAATGAAAACCTTAACCTCAACCAATTGTTCTAATTTATGGACATGCCATTTATTTTGTTAATTCATGTTACTCTGTTTCATTTTGGGTCATTTCGATCCCCATGAAGTACCCAAAATGACAATTCTTTCTAATTTGGACCCCCAGAAGGGCGTTTGTTAAATGAAAACCTTAACCTTGACCAATTATTCCAATTTTTTTATATGTTGTCCCCTTAGTTGGTTCATGTCACCTTACTTCATTTCAAGTTGTTTTGGGTCCCTAAGGGGCACTAAATGAGTGTTTTGGAAACCTGCCAAATTTAGCTCCGAAATGAGCTCAATTTCATTTTGCACCCAAATTTCACTAAAAAAATGGTAAATTTCATTTAATTGAGTATAGAGGATTTAGGGTATTACAACCTACCCTCCTTAGAAAAATTTCGTCCTCGAAATTTGTATGTAACTACGAATTTTTAGTGAATAGATGTGGATACTTGGTCTTCATCTCACTTTTGAGTTCCCAAGAAGCTTCTTCCACCTCGTGATGTTTTCACAGTACCTTCCTTCGTTCATAGACTACGTACTTTATGGTTGAGGATTCTAAATGGTGCTTCCTTGTACGTAGCATCACCTTGAATATTCACTTCCTCCTAATGGATCATGCGAGAGGGGTTAGTTTCGTACTTTCTCCCATTTCCTTTAATGTTTAAGATAGAAGAGCTCAACATAGCCTCTAGTGTCTAGGTAACTCTCTCAGACTTACTCACTTAATTTGTATCTGGTTAGAAAAAATTAGCCACTTTAGTGAGAAGATCTGAAATTACCCATATAGTATTTTCTCCCTTAGTCTTAGGGTATCCTCAGCATCTAACCTAAGGTCAATATGCTTATCTTATTCAATTTCTTCTATCAGGCTTGTGAACCATTCGTTTTGCCTTTGTTCACCCCTGATCTTATTCGGTGGGCAAGACATATTATAGAGATAGACTCATTTTTCATTTATGGTCATACCCTGCGTAAAGTTCTCAATCTATTTGAAGGTCAAAGTTTCTTTGTCATACCCCACCTCCATCTTAGTGGACTTGACCACATGGCAGGCCTCGGGTTATTATTAACACTTTCTATTCCTAGACTTTCTATTTTGAACCTTCAAAATGTAACAACAAGGATTCTTAAGGGAACAAATTTCATTTAAAACCTTATCAAAGCTTAAAACCCATAAATGCTAACATGTAGAAATTTTAAATAAAGGGCTAATCATGTTCTCCTAATATTATTTTTATACTAGGGTCTCTAGGGTAGATCTTGATCTTTTTGAACTTCAACAACAAACATTCTTGCCTGGTTTTACCCACGACCCTGATTCTGCCCCTAAATGGCATTTTATTGTTGTTGTCTATCTTGAGAACAATCAATTTGACCTCTTCCCTAAGAATTTTGTGGTTGACGAGCTTAGGTGGGTGCATTCGAGCAGTTTCTTGCTACATGACCCTTCTACCTACACATATAGCACAGTCCTTGCTTCATCACCTATTCTTTTAGTTCATCTTTATTTTGCCCCTATTTCTAGGTCTGTGGTGCCTTCCCACCACTCTTATTCTTTTTCTAGGCCTTTGGGTTCTCTATTTCATTATTAGGTCTCTTGTTCTTTCCTCTCAACCTCTGTTCTAAGTTGAGTTTATGCCATAGGATCCCTATATTTCTTTAAGCTTAGAGTCATAATCACTTTTTGAATCTCAATCTTGAGATCCTGAGCAAACCAATTAGCTTTCATTCTTTCTTCTTAGATCAGCTCCCGAGAGAACTTATCTAATTCAATAAACTTTCTCTTGTACTCAGCTATAGTCAAGTCCTTTTGATTCAACCTGATGAAGTCCTCTTGTAGCTTCCACAATGTCGTCTCTATAAAGAACTTTTCGTGGAAAACCTCCTTGAACTCTTCCTAGGTCATCTTTTCAACATCAATCTTTGTTTTAGCAAACATTCATACTATCATGACTCTAGATTCAGTTTCTAGGTTATCGATCTATTCAGTGGCCTAAAAGGTTTTCTTATAGGTTCTTTTCATGCATGGGTACATGATGTAACACCCCAACCCCCGTATCATTAAGCATTGGACGCGTCCACCATTCTTCTCGACGGTGGACTAAACCAAACGGCGGGCCGGGCCGGTGTTACATTACAAGCGACGCACACTTGACTTTCTATTTCAGTGATTTCATGCCTTGATCGTATTTAACCGTACATAACTTAAAATTAAGAATTTAATAAGGCAATAGTATAAGAAATAACTGAAATTCACAAACTCAATTAATTAAATAAAATTGAGTACATAATTT
>JAJIYU010002277.1:0-31519 GCA_030144865.1 Tinospora cordifolia | reverse complement strand
ATAGTATTTTTAGTATGATATTAATATAGAAAAGTATGTGTATAAAGTATTAATTAGATGCACTCATGAAAATAATATTTCGTTTAGTATGATGGTAATATACATAGAGAATAAATGTGTAAAAGAAAGACATTCATGAATAAAATATCTCATTTGTTAAGATGTTAAAGTGGGCATGTGTGGGAAGGAATAATCCCACATTGGAAAGATAGAGACACTATTTGGAAGAGGGCCCTATATAAATCTCCCTACTCCACCCATTTCATTCATCCCAAAGACAAAAGTTGAAAATTCCTTTTGCTTTCTCTCTTTGCCTCCTTCTTGGCAACCTTAGTTCTAGTTTTTCTTTGCTTGAGCTATTCTAAATAGTTCGCAAAGTAGTAGCCACGAAGTGCTACAAATAATTTAAGAAACGATCTCGAAGTGAGTTTCTTTCCTTTCTCTTAATTTATTATTTTGACTTAGATGATGCTTGCTTGTTTGGTTAGCTTGATCTTTTATGTTTTTATTCTTGTTCTTTGCATTTATGTCATTCAATCATTATGTTGCATGACCAAGAGAGTATGCTCTGTAGTTGCGTCTTGTACGATCTTCTACATCAAAAATCGAAAGTCGTCTTCCTGTTTGAGAGAGTAAGCTTTATAGTTGCATCTCGTACGATCTTCTACATTAGAAATCGAAAATCTGTGATTCTGTTGATTTATCATGTTATACTATGGTATGTTCAATTTCGAAAATCTGTGATTCTGTTGATTTATCATGTTATACTATGGTATGTTCAATTTCTGTCGAAATATTTATCTACTATGCTCTTGCACACAAAAGTCAAATTAAATGAGATTTCAACCATGTACCGGTATGAGGGACTTTCTGTGTTCCATGTAGAATTGGAACTAGCTGTCAATACTGACACCAGCATGAAACGGGTTTCAAGAATGATCCCACTAGAAATGGGTTTGAGTTTCAGAATTGATCTCTCTCCCTAGATCTGGAGCACAGAGGGTATTCCCATTCGGTCTAAATTACTACTGAATTAATATATTAGTTGAATCGAATTAATCTCTGAAAGTGTTTGATCTGCTTGCATTGTCTGGTTGGAATAATGGATTAAATAGATGGAATGATTCATTGAACTTTTTAGCTCACCCCCTATTTTTCACAACAGGAAATTGATCAGCTTGCGATGAAGTTTACCCATTGAAAGTTTTTATTTATTTCAATGTAGGGCACATCGACCCAAGTGAAATCATGTATTTTCAGCTTTGAATTTATTTTACGTTGTAATGAATTATTATACTCGGAATTGTCGAATGAATAAATGAAAAATTTTATTTACCATGATGTCATTTTGTATATAGACTAATGTACACAGGAACCCTATTGCATTTGGGGTCTAAGAATAAGAAAATGTAGCACGGGCCCGTTTTTCTCGGGCATCCCAAGATTGTTGATCAAAGAGAATTGAATCGTCAGATAACGTAGAAGATGAGACTTGGGAGGCGGGGTGTTATAGGTTGCCTTATGGAGAGCTTTATTAGAAAAATCTTGGGGGTTTTTTCTTGATTATCTCAAAAAATTAAAATTAATTTAAAAATATCTAACTTGTTAAAGTCATACCGAATATACCTAAGTTCTTACAGTTCTGTCCAGGTGGAAAAAAAAATAAAGTTTTGATATTTCAGATAATCCACATTAGCAGGAGGAAGTTTTGGCATGAAAGCGTATGTTGTAAAGACGCTTTCACGTCTGCTGTAAAAACCCTTCATGCCAAATACTGGCTTCCACAGAAATGAGTAGTCTACAAGAAAAAAAGACCTTTTATATAGGTTGATAGCGTTTTATCATAGTTATTGTTTAATATATAGCATTTTAAAATTTCTATCTTTTGGCATCATTTTTTCCATTGCTATCCTTTGGTATGTGTTGATAGTGTTTTAAAATTGTAGTGTTTGCTATAACATTTTTTTATTCACGCAATTACAGTGATATTATAGAACATACTACATTTTGTCCACAGGTTCTAAATCGAGCTAACCTCCCAAGCGTTAAAGCCAGAAGTTTCAACAGGACAACGAAGCAGGTAATGAGAATCAACAGGTTCACCATCCTTTGCTCCATCTGGAATTAGATAAAGGTGTCCTTTATGATGTTCAACAATGCTAAATAAAGGATCCATTGCATTTATCAAGTAGACCTATAAGTCACAAGCTTTAGAAAGAAAGGATAACAAAATAAGAAGGCAACACAGACAAACCAATGACCATAAATTTCATCTTACAATTATACATTTGAGAAAGTATCTAAAAATGAATAATATGTATATACAACGTGATTAATGCCATTCACAGTAACAAATAGAAAATTATTTGTGTGTCTTATATTAACATAAACATTCTCATCGGTTTCTTCTAAAAGTAGAACATCGTCTTCACTAAACTCAACCATATTACAGAAAATGCTAACATGGGAAACAAGAGAAACAGACTAATTAATTACAAAATTTTCTTTCTTCATCTATCAACATTGCAAAGTCGCAGCAGCATCATCATCAACACTACTGCAACACTCTATGACAACCCAATTGGAGATGCCACTACAGCTACTGCTATTGCAGCTACATATATTATATCTGCAACCATGATGGAAACACGACTGATTAAAAACAAGATAATCTAGATTATACATATTGATGAAAGTAAGATGCATATATTAAAAGTAAGCTAGAAAAAAAAACAAGATAATGATGAACAAATAACAATAGGTCAAGCAATCAATAAGTAATTAGTCCAGATTATTAATCATTTTTTGTTGCCACCTAACAGAAGGAAAGCATCATTATCTAGAAAAAAGAAAAAAGATAATGATGAACAAATAACAATAGATCAAACAGTCAATAAGTTTAATTAGTCCAGATTAGTAATCATTTTTTGTTGCCACCTAACAGAAGGAAAGCATCATTATCTGGAAAAGGGAAAAACTGAAAATTCCTAACAAAAGAAAAGCATCATTATATTTGCATATATTAAAAGTAAGCTGAAAAAAAACAAGATAATGATGAACAAGTAACAATAGATCAAGCAGTCAATAAGTAATTAGTCCAGATTATTAATCAATTTTTGTTGCCACCTAACATAAGAAAAGCATCATTATCTGGAAAAAACAAAAACTGAAAATTCCTAATGTATCAAACCCCCTCAGATATCCTAGTCTAACGAGATTGAAAATCTTGAAAATTAATCTCAAAGCACTAATTTTTGGCTGAATATGCTAGGGATCTTGATCAATTGCATCACACATAAATGTAATGCAAATGTTTCTCCATACATTATATATGTTGATGAAGTGTTCAACATAAATGATAAATCAACTCAACTTAGCCGTTTCCAAATTAAATAGTCAAGGAATCTACTTGACCAATAAATAAGGATTACACAACTTCATGCATATATACACACACACAAGAAGGTGCTCATGAAATGAAACAATAAGAAAATTGATAAATTAACACCACCACCTAATTCTTGTCAAGTCTAACTTCTTACAATGAGAAAAACAGAGTAGAAGTAGCAATAGCAATATTAACAAAAGCAAAATACTAGAAACAATAAAGTAGAATAATAATATTAGTCCAAGGTACGCTAGTACACACAACACGTACTCCTCCTCATCGATTTGTTGTTAATATTCAGCTAGAAAGAAGGAACAATTCCATAATCGGTATCAGGCATGAGGGAGGTGGAAGAGTCCATTTGACCTTCATCTTCAACTAACTGCTCTATGAATGTAGTCTCTTGCAAATTACCATGCAGCACACAACTGAAAAAGTTAATTAGTAGTCTCCTGCTGTGTTCCATTCAGAACTTCATCCATTGAGCTGATAAGTTTCACCCGGCTAGCAGTACTTAATGGCATCTTGAAACTAAATAGAAAAAAAAAAGAAAAATTCAAACATTAATAAAGACTATATTTTGTTTTACCTTATAGAGATCTGAGTAATAGCTAAACAATGAAGACATAAACAACAAATAGAAGGGAGAGAATTGGGTTAACTCTACTTCCATATATCAACACTTTGTTGTCTACTTTAAGTTCACAAAAATTACGTCAAATCTGACCTAAGTCACGAATACAGCAAGTTACCTCCATCATTTTTCTCAACGTCAAAACCATTCGGACATAATTAACTATCAAGAAAGCTAATATTCAACATGTAATAGCCAGGAAAATTAACTTGTATTATATCAGAATTATGAAGGAAAAAAAAAGAATGCTTTTAGTTTTTATGCGGAGTTCATCAGTGTAGATGCAAATAAATTATCCCAACCCAATGTAACAATTAGCAGAGGTAGTATTTAAATATAAAAAGAGAATCCTAAACAGTACTAATAGTAGAAATCGACTTCCGAAGATGACTTTAAGACTATAGCTATATTTTTAATTTTTTTTCCAAAGGGTGTATCAGTGTAGACAAATATTGAACAGATTAAGACAAGACTACTTATCACAAAATTCATTAACATGTCAAAGAAAATAAAGGTCTTTCAAATAAGTTTCTGCAAAAAGATTAACACGAACAAGAAACCGATCAAGTAAAATTGAGACATCAAAGCAGCAGTACATAAACAACATCAGATGTACATAAAGTAGTAGACATAACTCATAAGAAAACACCAAATCAAACAACTACTCCAATCCCTCATCCACTTATTCAAAACCGTACCTACCAAGAGAGAAAGAGAGAATAAAGCAGCTATACAATAACAACATCAGAGGTATATAAAATAGGAGACATAACTACCAAGAAAACAATAAATAATACAACTACTCCAATCCCTCATCCAGTTATTCAAACCATAACTACAATTTAAATTGAAAGCAACCACCCAAGAACATGCCAAATGAAGAATCTAATCCCATAATCCCATGGAGACTTGTTTTCCAACAACTTTTGATTGCTTCTAACCAAATCAACCAAAGTGTGGCAAGAGAAGCAACGGTCGTCACCATTCTTCCAAAACAAGAAAGTCTAACAATTACCAATCATAGGTTCCATATTTTCTTCATCATTGAAACAAAGCAAACAACAATTAGGGAGCAAGGAGAAGTTGGGAAGTCTGTTTTGAAGATTAACCCTCACGTTAAGTTTGTTTTGCACCAAATAAATCCAAATACCTTAATTTTCGAAAGCAATATTAACTCAGTCATTTCCCATAAATTTAGCTGCCAATAAGTAAAGACTTGTAGTAGTATCTTAATAGTACATTTTCTGCCGAAAAAAACTATATATATATATATATATATATATATATATATATATATATAGTGGCAAAAGTTAATTAGTAGCATAATAGTATCATGATGTGCCTATAATCATAGGTCACTTACTAGACCAAAAATATATTGCAAAACAAGCAGTATAAATATGAACACTGACCTGCATAACCAACCACAATAACAATCATCATTCTATCCCACAAAGTGGCCAATGACGTTGTTTGTTACGCTGCAAGTGCACCCTAGTATATTGTTGCAATGGATCTTGCGTAGGAGGATATGTATCAGTAGTGCTTCTAAATTCTCTTCGGCGTTGCCTATTCCCTCGTTTGCCCCTTCTTAAGCAATTAAGTTAATCCGCACAGACAACAAGAGACAAACTCTCATCACCCAATACATGCTCAGCTTGGAATGTACCACCAGATGGATCATGATCCACAGACATACTTGGGTACACCAAGGTGTCTTCGTGTGGTGTCGTGGTGAATGAATGTAAATGAATAGCACTAGTACTTGGAGTAGCTACATCATAGGTTGTTGGTGTATGCTCTCTGCCTCCCTCTTTGTATCATGTACTCTGCATGCACTGATTCCAAGGTAGACTTGGCAACCCTCTCAATCTCTTGCATAGAAGCATCATCTGAATTTTGACTAAATAAGTGCAATTGAGCTAATTGGCTAGCCTGTATTTATAAAAAAAGCAAAAAAGTTAAGTACTTGACATAAAATTAAAGTATGAATACATATGAAACAACGATATTCTCACCAAAAAATGGAAAGTAGCTCCATTAATCGTCATAAATCTTCGCATTACCGTTCGGTACCATACATGTATGGGTCATAGTAACTAGTATTTGGAGCTCTTTCACCTTCATAAAGTACACCTTCTGCCAAATTTTGTAGTCGTTCCTCCCACTACTCAACATAGTTTTTGTGGTGTGCAAGCCAATTACAATCTACCTGACCTCTAAAATTGGTATCATGAAGATCAACGCGGGTATTGCATTGCTCAGGAATAGTCTAATACATTCCAAATTGCCTTAACACATGACAAAACATATGTAGCTCGACTATGACAAAACGTATAAGGGGGGAAACCGTGCACCAAATGTCTCGGCCATGCTGACAATATGCAGGCAATGCATTGATCATGTCTTCTGTGTACGACATCCAAATTACTTGAGAAACAATGATGACATTGTTATTAGTAATGTATAAAGCCCATAGAAAAATTTTAAAATTGGCAAAGACTATATACATTGCATTACCTGATCAGTAGATTGCATGTCTAACATCTCCCTATACTTAATCAAGACATGCATAGGAACTTGTGTTGTTAATAGTGCATTTCTCCACCTACAAATCAAAGAATAAAGTAGTGAAAAAACATAATTGTTTTCAATTGAGTCATGAATATAAGATTAGTATTAAACTAAATAGAGCCTTACCTATATCCCAATAGAGGTGATATCGGTAGATGCACATAAGGATCATTGTGGACATGATCGGCTCTATGTGGTGCCAAGAAAGAAAATCGATCCCATGCCCATAGTTGTAAGAAAATAAGAGCCCTTGACACCCCTTTCTTCTCGAAGTCAACTCCACGACACATCTGACAATATAACCAAGTCAATGTCGCACTGCCCCATGAATACTCCCCAACTTGGTCGAAATCAGTAAGTAAAGGCAAGTATACAAGATGCACTAAATTATTAGATTGATTGAAAATAGGCAACCTCCAATTAGCTATAAAATGTACGCCCGTGCACATCATTCAATCTGGAGTTCTGTCGCATCCTCTGGTAAAGGAATTCTATCAGCAAGAATGAAAAGCTTAAATCTACCCCCTTGTCTCTCACGTGCCTCGGAACAAAGTCAAGTAGCTCAAAACAAAGTGCATCATAATCCAATTTTGTGGATCTAGTAACAGGCAGACCATCAACTGGCAAACCCAACTGAATCTCTACATCCTATAGGGTTATGGTCGCCTCACCCACTGCTAGATGAAATGTGTAAGTCTCTTGCCTCCATCGCTCAATCAACGCTGTGATCAAGTGCCAATCGAGCTTGATATAGCCTATTCGGGCAACACCATAAAATTTAGCTATCTGTAAATGTGGGACAATCTTGTCATCTAATGGGAATGTACGCTGCATTACAACTTTCCGACGGTGGCAATGCAGCTCAGCCATGTCTTATTACAAAAAAAACAATAGTAAAATATATGAAATATAAAAAAAATATACCTTCAATATAAATGATGAATATTGATTAAATACCTGGTCGGCCCATATGGGACCAGAACGACGACAGCTCTGTAAGGTCAACAATGATGGATCAGACGGCCCTGGATCCATCTACAGTGAATGAATAAATGGAATAAGCAATATGAAATAGACATTAAAATGATATTACTAAAATGTATATTACGCATATGAATTAAGTAAATGATATTACTAATAATTTAATTACCTTCAAGTGAAACATTAAATAAGTAAATTAAAGAACTTTATTCAAAGAAAATATAAGTTATAGAACAGGAGCATTAATTAAAGACTTGAGAAAAAAGAAGAAAGATGTGACATTGATTATAAGGTGTTGGCTATTATATAACAATTATATTTATTATTTAGCTCTAATAATTTGAGAAAGTTGGCTAATGACAACTTTCTAAAATTTGGGTCTAATACTAATTTATTGTGTATGATGAAAACAAAAGCTAGTTAACAAATATCTTGAAAGGTCTATTTATAATTTGCATAGTCAAACACCTCCAAATAGGTCTTGAGGATACATCATCATATTACAAACATAACAACAAACTAACCAAATACAATTTATGTGGCATGACTTTGACGAATGAGACAAGAACGTTGATTATGTCTTTCACGTCCACAATGTCCACATCGAATCTTAGATGATGGTTCCCTTATATTCATCTCGTTTGTTATACGAGATGTCATTGGCCGACCTTTTTTACAAACACAAGCAATGTTAGGGATGACTTTACATCTAACAGTCGGTGCAGGCCAATATGCATCATGAGGAATTGGATGAAAATGCAACTCATAACACTTGATGTACTTATCAAGTCGATACCACTCTTCAATATACACGTCACAATCGAGAGCAACAAAATGACAAACTGCTTGTATGTGCAAACATGAGATTCCATGACATTGTCATTTGCCACAACTACAAAATCGTTCATGTAGATCGACAATTTGTTTGTTTCCTTCCTTATGTAATCATGCATTTTGTACGCCTGTAACAACTTCGAACCTTTGAAGTTGACGATCAATCAATGTGACTGTATGAGATCTCGCCTTCAACGCCCATTTCCTCAACCTCTCAATAACATAGTCGATATAAATTTGGCATTTTGAAAGTGTTTTCTCTATTTTCGCACTCCTATCTTGAAACCATGCAATAGTTCTATAAAATGTCAGTTGTGCTAATGCTGTGATTGGGAACATTCGAGCACCTTTGAGCACACTATTAAAGCTTTCTACAAACATTGAAAAAACCAATAATTAATTATAGTATCACTATACAAATAAATAATCACAAACAATGAACCAATATAGACTAAAACCATGATAACATGGCCATGCACCAGCAACGTTGGAAGTCATCCAACCACACCGTACTTCACTGTCAAAAGCCATTGTACATAATTTGGGTCCATGGCACAAAACCATCTTGTACATCCTTTTCGTTTATGTTCAAGTAATGCCATTACAAAGGCAAACTTGCGAGGTTGATGTTGTAATCCTATTTTTTTTGGCCAAGTCTCTTAATTCATTGTCACGGAATTTATCGTTAAAATTACTTCCAACATGATGCAAACAATATCTGTGATGTGCAAAGGGCTCCATCCAACCATTGTTTGGGTCTTGAATAGCAGCCAAAATTCCTGCGTGGCAGTCACTGATAAGGCAAATGTTTGTTCTATCAGTCACTTAATATTGGAGGATCCTAAGAAACCATGACCAATTATCTTTATTCTCTTCCTCAACAATGGCAAAAGCGAGAGGGAATATGTAACTAGATGCATTAATTCCTGTCGCAATGAGCATCTTTCTGCGGTATTTACCATACAGGTGTGTGCCATCAATTTGGATTATGGGTCTGCAATGTTTAAACCCCTCGATTGAAGCACCAAATGCCCAAAAACATTGACGAAAAACTACTTCACCAACATTCTCCTCACGTTCTTCATAATGTTGCAATCCTGCAATTGTGCCAAGATTGGTAGCATTTAACACATCTATCCACCAAGGAAGCACATTATATGATTCATCCTAATCACCCAATATTTTTTCAATTACTTTTCTTTTTGCTCTTCACACTCTTCTATAAGGGACGTCATACTTATATTTGTCCTTAATGAATTCATGAAGTGCCCCTATAGAAACTAAAGGATCCCGCTTTACAATAGGGAAAACGTCGCGAAATATTAGTAATGAATCTAGTTGTCGATATTCTTGTGACATTTGAGGAAAGACACACGTGTGAGTTTGTAACACCCCAACCCTCGTATCTCTTAAACAGTGTACATTGTCACCGTTCTCTTGATAGTGGGCTTAACAAAACGACGGGTCGGGCTAGTGCTACATTACAAGCGACACACACTTGTTCTTTTCTTTTCAATATCTCATGTCTTTGTACAAAATTCAAGAATTAAAAACTTTCAATAAAATCAAGGCAAATTAAAAGAGATAAAGAAATTCAAACTATTTTATTCATAATAGAAATTGAGAATACTAAACTCTTAAAAAAAACTAATAATTACAGCAGAAGTCTTCAAAATACTTTTCAGTAGAAAAACATAAAAACTATGGACAACTTGCCCTAGAAATTCAAAAAAAAAATAAAACTTATAATATTGTAGACACTTTCTAAGAACTATCTATAATCAACTGCTCCATGGGTTCATGTTCCTGAAAAATAAGAAAGGAAGAGTGAACACATAGCCCAGTGGATCCTTTTCAAACAACCATCTTTCATATTCAAACTCATAACACAATCATAATTCAAACACTTACAAACACTAAGCGTTTCAAACAACCATTTGTTTAAGTCGAGTCTCAGACCAAAAGGGTCTTTAATCCCTTCATGTTCTTAACTAAGTAAATAGGGCCCACTCGGCATCAACCCGTTAGTGGTACATGTCGGCATCAACCCGTTACACATGGTGACCCACCAGTGGTACACAACCCTCAAGTACTTAGGTCTGAAAACCATATGACCTAACTCATATGAAAAGAACATCCATAGTGTCGCCATAACCACTATGATGGTACGTAGTTATTATCTCCATCATCTTTGATTAATTCTCATATCATGATCTCATAAAATAAACTTCAGAATATGAAATCAAACTAAAATTCAGAAGATACACAGTCGATTCATGAAACACTCATAAAACATTCATCATACTTTAATTTAAAAGCCTAAGCATGATACTAACATGACATGAATGATATGATTTCTCAAACATGAATCAAAACTGAAATACTGAAATAAGCATGTAAAATTCTAGAATTGAAGTTGAAAATCTTTGAATTCAGTGAAAACCACACAACAATAAGCATGTCATGAATTCAAATAAGAACAGAATGGTGTTCTAGAAATCACTTCCACCTTGTGACGCTTTTCTTCCAAAATTTCGGCAGCAATTTCCCTTCTCGCGTACTGTGCCAATGAAGATTGCCCAACTTAATTTTTCAAATTCGAGAGAAGAACTTCACACACACACAAGAAGGGAAGATGAGAAGTGCCAAGAAGAAGGCTTTGAGAAAACAAAAGGAGCATTCAACTCTTATTCTTGGAATGAATAAAATTGGGGGCCTAGGGGGGTTTATATAGATTTTTCAAGGGAAGAAAATAGAAAGTTTTGTGTCTTTGTATAAATAAAACACCCTAATTCTACCAAATTTCGTAGTTTCTAATTTTTGGAGCAAAAAATGGTATTTTTTGGATTTTTTCTGGATTTTAGAAATATTTTTCGAAATTAGAAACTATTTTTTTCGAATTTTTTGAATTTTATTTTGTATTTTTCATAATTTTAACGTATTTTTCATAATTTATTTTTCGGATTTAATATGGTTCCTAGAATTTTTCTCAAAACACGTGTTCGAATTTGATCATAACCGTTGGATTAATCTCGGATAAATCAAAGGAATTCAAATTTTTTATCACAGCCGTTAGATTTCCTCGAGCGCATCAACGATCATGATCTTAATTAAAACGACTTTGATCTGGATCGTCCGATGATCCTCAAGCGCATCAACGTTCGCGATCAGCCAAAACGACTTCGATCTAGTTCGTTGGATGATCCTCGAGTGCAGCAAGGTTTCGCGATCGACTACGCGGCTTCGATCTTGACCGTTGATTATCTTCGATCACAGTGTGCGCATCCAATTTCGTGATCAACGAATTCCATCTAGACCGCACGATCTTCCTCGAGTCACGCACGCAGATCTCTGGCCGTTCAATCTGGCTGATTCGGTGCTCTCATGCGTACGTGCGGACCTGATCTTGGCCGTAGGATGATGAACCTAATTCTAAATCTACGGTTCACAGAATTTTGAGTTTGTTTTTTATTTTTCAACCAAATTTCTAGCTTTCTTTTCCAATTTTTTTCCAAATCTCGATCTCAATTGACTTTCTAATCCTATTTTCATAAAAAATTGCATATATTCTTGTATTTTTGGCTATGATATCCCATTTTATGCATTATTTTCATATATTTTCATCCAAAAGTCCACTAAATTAATTTTTATTTCTCATTTGGGTCAACTATGACTTGCCAAAATGCTTATTCATCAATTCTGTATAATTTCCTAAGTAAAAATAAAAATTTCATATGAATTTTTTGAGATGTTACAGGGTTCCATGGCACTTTGTGATTTCAAACATTCTTGTTCTCTTATGCTTTGCGGCCCTTACCCTCCATAAGCAACAATCTTTTCACTGCTTGCACTTCACTGACCACAGAGTGGGTTCTGAATCAACTACAATATACTCACGTTGTTGTGCTATACAACATCTTTTTACACTATATTGCAAGTCTTCTTTATTGGGAAATGTTAGCCCCTTACAGAGGTCATGTGACTCAGACCAACCCATAGCTACATTATCATGATCGTCTGACATTGGTGTCCTACCTTTCATTAAGTTCCATGAAACTTGGCGATGGAGCCTCATACCCAATCGTGTCATGTCGAAGTGTACTCCTAGGATGATGCAACGAAGTATCACGTGATTCATTATCCTCCATACTTAATCCATAGTTATATGCTTCTGACATAGGTGTTGGATGTGTAGACCCATCATTTTCTATCATTTGCATTAGTGGATCCCTAAAATGGATGTGATTAAAAATCTCTTCAGTGTCATTGTTATCGCCATCTTCACCAACATCATCACTGCTTCATCTAGTGTCGTCATCAGAGGTTAGGTAATCATCGCCCAAATGTGATGTTGATGGATAACTGTCAATGTCCATAAGTCTTGTACCGACATTCATTTGCTCAACAGGGGACATTGTACTTGGACCTTCATTCTCCAATGGTCTATGTGCACTTGCGACATTTACATCTTCATTTTCTGATAAAAACCTTGCATGAGCACCACTTCCGAGTCCTTCAATAACATTAACATATACCTCTATATTATTAGGTGGTGGAAAGTCATTTAGGAAAGAAAATATGTGTTGTAGGTCTTCCTCATTTGTGACGGGGAAAGTTTTAAATTTCATATACCCGCCCCCAAACTGCAATGAATATTTGTAAGTCAATCTCAATCTTTCTCTACTTGAAATTTGCAGCGCATTTTGGATAATCCCTTCAAATTCTTCAAAACTAATCTCGTGCACAACTCGTATAATGCGAACAAGTTACCTATCGTACGATACACCTTCAGAGTTGTGAACAATTCTCCCATTGATGTAGCATAACACCGAAATTAATCTGTCTGTCATCTACATTTGTAAAATATAACACAAATATTTTATTAGCATTACCATAAAAAAACAGCTTACAATCTTTTGTACATGCCCATGAAGATCCTAAGTCCTAAGTGGATAATAGTCCACATAGGAAAATAAAGGTCAAACACTGTATTATGCAGCAAAGACCATGACTCTTATGCAGCTTTTGGTTTGTGTAGGAACACTATTGTATTATGAGAAAGCCAAACTATCCATGAACCATCAGCTTTTCTTTCCATAAAATAGCATATAATAATCATGATAAAAAATTGAATAACACCTCCTATATAGCCAAAAACTTCTTTCTCCTCTATAGCCCAAGAGATGAGTGCATCCTTACCTTAGACAGCATACGCAATAGTGGTGCAGCCAAGCTCGAACAATTTTTTATGAATTTTTTTTGAACTTGAATGTTCGAGAAGGGCCACTGAAAACGCACAAAAACAAAAAATAAGTAATCAATACCATGAAAAGTAAGATATTTTTTCATATTAGTTTTTTTACATGTGAAAAGATCTTGAATCCCTATCCAAAGGATGTGGAACTCTTGTTGACTTCCTCAAATTTGAGGCATCTATGTGCCTTCAAATATGAAATTAGGTCATAACAAAAACATTCTTAAATTTATCTTGGGAAACCTCATACGTGAAAGATAGCTCATCCAATTATTTTACCAATCAAGATTTTCTAAACACAAAATGTGCATAGCTAATCTGACAACAAATGTATGCCATTTCCACTTAATATCCATGCAATAAACAATAAATCATAGTTCCATAACATCAAAGCCTAAGAAGGAAAACTCCTGCATACCTCAAGTCCCAATCTCGAGTAACATCCCAATAAAAGGAATACAGAGAATTTATAGCACTTGAAAATAGCCAGAGGGGGGGGGGGGGGGGGGGAATGGTTGTCCACCTCTCAAGTAGGATATGATATTAGAGTGCTGAAAGAAAAATCACCGGTACTGCTATAGAATATTTCAAAGCTGACAAAAAAAATGCAAATACTATCATAAGCAAGATGAAGTTACTAACACAAAATGCCATTCTCAATTTATGCAACAACACTATGCAGGAATGCATCTCAAATCATTGATTAAAAATTCAATATCACATGTGAGAAACATCAGAGAGAAAAGCCAAACTTAAAAGTAATTTGTAGTTTAGGGAAAGTAGCAGTATAAAAACTTTACTAAATGGATTTAAAAGGCCATGGAAGTGACCAACAACAACAGTCAAGAAAGTCTGAATCACTCAAGCTTAATCAATTCGTAGTAGCTCTGCCTAAAGCTAAGAAAGGTATAAACGTCAAGGTTTATGCAAGATGTTAGACAAATTCTAAAAACAATACATAAAGAATGGGCATCAATTTACAACTCTAAAATCAGTTAAATATTAGAAAAAATTTAAAAAGGCTTAAACTAGGACCCTTTTGTGATGCGATCAAAAGTCTAAATTAATTTGCTTCTATCAACAATAAACATTGAGAATAGTTAAAACTAGATTATTGGAAGATCAGTCCGCATCTAACAAAAGTAACCATGAGAAGCAAGAATGTTTGGTTAGGATTGATCTAAACTAGTTCGTTTTATACATTAAATAGCACACCAACAAACAAAAGATCGTAAAACAAAAAATAAAAATAAAAACATAAAAGATACCACATTATTTAAGCTAAGCTTTTCAAAGTTCAAATTTCAAGTTTTGAAATGTTTAAACCATAAGTAATTAGAATGTCCACAACACAATGCCTTTGCAATTTTTAACTATTTTTTAGAAACTTTTAGCACGTTAAATGCAAGTTATAAGTAAAATATCTTGTCAAAAGTTTTTAAATTAAGAGGATAATATGACACAATTGTTAGGAAAAGTTATAGAGACATTGCTAGAGAGGAACATTCCAAAGGGGATATTTCACTTTTGAGAGAAGAGATTTAATTATTACAAAATTAAAGACAATTATTTAAAAAAACAATAATTGGTAGTAACTGTCCACAAACTATAATCATAGATTTATGTCCTGAGCAAAAAAAGATCAACTTTTAATATGCAAAAAGTGAAGGATACATGTTGTTGCCTTTTTCTGACAAATACAAGCAAGAAGAGGTTCTGGGAATCATCATAACTAATAAGGTTGTATTTTTTTGACAAAAACCACCTAGGCTAAGTTTGAAACTCATCAAAATACTGCCAAGCTCTCTACCTAAGCAGAATCTTCGTTGGCATATGCGTTTCAACTTCCCACTTAACTGCCAAACTCTCTACCTACTACACCAAGGGCAAGGTGCAAATGATGCAATTACCAAAAGAACGAAAGAAACCCATCAATTGAACATTTATCATTAAGTTAAACTGAGCAAATTAACTTAAAGAGCTGCTCTTTATCAGCAACACAACATTCCAGATACCATGTGCCAGTAACTAAACCTAAATTCTACCACTCAACTCAATATGGGCCTCTGCCCTGAATTTTCCAAGAGGACCTAAAGCACACATAAAGAACATTATTGCTTCAACCCTTTTAATCTGAGATAATTAGAGCCATTGATCAAAACCATTTCCTGGTTTTACTTAGCCAATTCTATGTGCATTGTATAAACAAATGATAAAATAGAAGCAACACAAAAGCTTAATCATTGTGAATATGAAACAATAACAAAGTATTACACCCATTTTATTTTATTTTTAAACTTATCACAATATGTTGTAGTCACCCGTTTCATCAAATGTTTGAATGGTTGCCATGTCAAAAGTTTAAAACAAGTTACTTTATGTGATGACAGGGTCAATGATGATAAGATCACTCTAGTAACAACAGCCTCTAGATTCATCTCCACGTGGGCCCAACAATAGAATCAATGATTTTCTATTGCCTTGTATCTTCCCTGATTGAATGGCCATATTAGTAGTTTTTAAAGCACTTTCCTACATATTTCTTTTGTCAAAGTCAATTTAGCCTTCACAAAGGGGCTTGAAAAGAATCTAGGTCAGGAATTGACAAAATACTGTGTTCCAATCTGTATCAATGTGTATCATGGACTAAGGACCTTAAGTGCTTATTGTTTGTTAAGAACAAAAGAAAAACAAAAGAGTTAGTTTTTTACAATCATAAATTTAATTCAAGAGATTTCACCATTCAAAAGTGTCGTCTTTTCTTTTGTATCTTTATACTGTTGTAGGCACTGGAAGAAACAACATAGATAAGGGAAACAGAATCAGCTTCAGACCAAGCAATTGTTGCGACCTACAAACAAAGAACCAGGCGTATGAGAAAAAGAAAAGAACTAATTACATTCAGTAAAGAATGGTTGAAAGGAACTAAACATAGCCTTTTCATAACCCCCATTAGGTTGAACACATGAATTAGCTTTCTCTATGTGGCACTATGACTCCATCAAGGGCTAAATCCAGATGATAGATATAGTGTACCACACTAAATCACTACAAGATTTAACTAAAGCCAAAACTAAATAATCCAACACAATCAATAAGCTACATATAGTAATGCCAACAGGGAAGACAAGAAAACACCACAATAGCAAAAACCTAAGAGACGAATAATACTATATGTTGTATATCAAATTTACTTACACAATAAGAGAGTCCAGGCAGACCCCTTGATGGCCAGGAAATCTTTCAGACCAAAGGATACCCAAAATCACACACAGTTGAGTTTTTCGGTGACATTCCACGCTGGAGACAGCTCGTCAGAGCAAAAAATCAGCAATCCACACCGCAGTCAAAACATACACAGTTGTTCTTCTTCTTTCCTCCCTACGCAGTCAAACCACACACCGTAGGGTCTCAACTACGGCAATCGCACGGTGATGATCCTCATTGGAAAGATCTCGTCAAAGTAAAACAGTCGATCGGGGAGTAACCCAGTCGGCCTTCTTCTTTCTTATCCTTACGCAGTCAAAACACACATCAGGGGGGCACAGTAAAAAATGTGACAGTAAAAAACTAAATCTGCAAACAACTTTTGGTTTTATAGGAACGCAGAAAGCGTATTTTAGAAAGACGCTTTCAGCCATAGAAAGCGTCTCTTTCTAAAAGATGCTTTCAGAGCACTCCTAGAAGCCAAAAAGTATCTTTTTAAAAGACGTTTTCAAAGCAATGTCACAAAGAAAGCGTCTTTCTAAAAGATGCTTTACAGTGTTCAACATTGTTCAAAGCAAAAATCGTCTTTTTGAAAGACACTACATTTTTTTCCAAACCTAGAAATTGTCTTTTAGAAAGACGCTTTCAGAGCAACCATATATGGAAGCATCTTTACAAAAGACACTTCCGTGAGAACCATTTTTCCTGTCTTACGTGGCAACCAGTGACAAGAATTTCCACGTGGACATCCACGTGGCTTTTTACTGTAGATATATGGGTATATTGGTTATAACTTTTTGAAGTTAGGTATTTTTAAATTAATTTTAAATATTTAAGATAATCAAGAAAAAACTCCAAAAATCTTGTCTGTCTTATCCTAAAAGGCCCACGATGTAACAACGAATTCATCATGATTCCAAGGCTACTTAATTGAATCCAAGCTCATCCCATGGATTGTAGTAAGTGTCAAGACTACAATGTTATCAGAGATTGGTATGCATTGAGGCTATTACCCGAGAAATTGTTTTATTAGCAAGTTGTTTGGATTGAGGCAAAGTTGTCAAACAACATACCTTGTTGACATATCAAGCAGCTCCAACCCCTATTAGGAAAATCTCATTGAGCACCCACAAAGACAGAGTTGCGGGACCTATTAAACCAGGTTGTCCTTCAACTTGACATCTTGAAGTAGATAAGTCAAGCAATTGTTAAGGTAAGTACTCATGAAATTAAAGATGTTAGATCGATTCATCAAGTGGACCATCAAACTAAGCAATTTCAATAACAATGACAATAAAAAGGGCATGTGCTAGATGATTTCATGTTAAAATTGTCAAAAGCTACTAAGCAGAAGGAAAAAAGATGGGAAGCAAATGAAATTTGTTCATGGACTAGTCATCATGTAAGTAGGGATGTAGTGGAAGGTATTGTCTTAATATTCCATAGAAATGAAAAGTATTTTTATGGTATTCATTTTGATTATGGGTTTTTAACAACTAACCAGAATATGAAAAGTCCTTCTCGGCTGACTATGACTTGCATAAGGCAAGGAGTTGTTGAAATATTTGTTTACTACGACTCAAAACTAGTGACTAGATATATAATATCAAAATACCAAGCAAAAGATGAGAGAATTCAAGCTTCTTTTTGAAAAACTCAATCCCTAATCGGTACATTCCTCCATTATGAGGTAAAGCATGTACCATGGGTGGACAAACCTTTAGCAAATGCTTTATTAAAATTGAACTTTCACATCAAAAGCCAAAGTTATGATTGAGTATCTTGGTCAAGATCCTCCTTGCTTTGAGTATTAAGGATGTTATTCCACAAACTATCATCGTTAGATGGCCCGACATCTAATGTCCATGGATATGCACATGGTCAAAATACCACACCATCCAATAGTGGGTTTTCAAAAACAATTTGGCAACCAATGTTCCCAATCATATCGTGTGTGATACTCATATGAGGCACAACGAGACAATTGAGAATATTTGTGACAAGAAATAATTGTGCATAAATTTGAACGATTTTAGAGCTTCTCCCTAACACATAAAGGAATATCATCAACCCCCAAAAGGGTGAATTGATTTGTCTTCTTTTGCAATAGATAATAGAACAAAATGAAAATAAAAGAGATTGACTTCGTTTATAGCTAATGCGTGTATGACGTTGGTATAAACCAAGAATGTGCACCTTACTCTAATGATTGAAAGACTTTCCATCACCCATCCCCACTTTTCACCTACGCATGAGGAAGCATAGAGATGATGAGTGGAAAAGGTGTCCTACTGCCTCAAATTCAGTCAAACAACCATAAGCCCACATCAGTAGTAATGTACCATGATTAGTAAAAAAGAGCATTCCAACTCGCGCCGAAACTATTTCCAAGCTTGCTATTTGTCTGATAGTCCTAAATTCAAGTCTATTGTCAAGAAGAGTTGCACCAATTCCCCTACTACTAAGAAACATTGTGAACTTTCTAAAGGAAAAGCTCCTGTTGGTAGGCAAATATGAACTTCTGTGAAACAAGCTACTCTTTGGCTTGCAACAAGCATAAGATCAAACAAATCAAATAAGCATAGTCCCACATGAGACATAAAAAGCAACAACCAATACAAAAGCCATTGCCTAGTTCTACTGTGAAAATAATAAGGGTGCCCTACCCGTATAATCTAAGCATTAGCAAGGTTAGTCATTTTCTTGCTGTTAGTATAGTTTATGACCCAAAGAGCTCATGTAGGGTTTTCCAATAAGTAACTAGTCTCGCCTACATCACAAAACATCTAGAGGACCACCATTACTCAATAATTCGAGAATGTGAGTTATTATCTTAATTGTGTAAGTTTAGATATGGTCAACATATTACATGAGTTAAGTGAGATCAAATGCTAAAAATAGAGATATTTTCATAATTGGATCTATAATTGTTCTTACACTTACTTAACCCTACAAATATATATATATATATATATTGCATCATTTCATGATCATCTTTCAAATATCTCATACTAATCATGATATCAACATTACTGTGAACAACTTAAGTTTAATTATGAGGATAGATATTTTCTAGAAGTCATATGCAAACCATATTTCTAGGGCCACATATATCATGGAAAAGTCACATTTCATACAATAACAACATCATCAAGGCTTCAATCAAGCATACAACACTACATAAAAAGTGTCACATCATCATTGTAGGCATTATGAAATACCAAATACATGATATGTAACAGCCCGGCCCGGATCCTATTTCTCACACGTTGCTGCCTGGGCGTCTTCGTCTCTCGCCTCGAGATAGAATGTCACTTGTTCGTGGTCACTCCCGCCATCAATATTCAGAGACTGGGATCGCTACAATTGTGCTTCTTTTTTGTTCTTTCTTTCTTTCTCATACCATCTCAATATACATCAGGTGCAAAAACATAAACAATGCTTTCAAGCATGAGTAAATAGAGGGATGGCATGTCTAAAAACAATGCATGAATAAACTCATGAAAATGAAATAGAATATTCCAAGCTTGTGGCTTGAATTCAAAATTAATCAATAACTAAATGCTTGGCTCCATGGCGGAAGTCAATAAACAATACAACTAAAAATTAATGAAATGTGGGTCTCATGCCCTACAACTGTAAGCAAAAGTAAACTACTACTACTATACAACTCCAACAGTGGATTGTATTAAACTACTCTAGTGGAAGCCAATTACTTGCCTACAAGCAACTATCTTTAGTGGTTACCTGAAAAATAGATTAGTGGAGGTGAGCTCAAAAGCCCTGTGGATCTTACACAAGAACATCTTAAGTATTATAATAGTCAAAACACAAACATGCAAGCACTTATAATACATTACATGGTTCAACAATTCAATTGTTTGAGCTAACGTTAAGACCAAAAGGATTTTCCCTTGGCATTCCAACTTAGGTTTGGAGTACTCAATGTAATGCTCGAAGGCCTGTCACAAACTCAAAACCCTATCTCAAGATTGATGTCTTACTCGATCATCAAACCAAAGAATGAAGTCTCACTTAGACTCACAATTTCATTTCAAACAGAGACTCACCTAGGGCTAGAAATACCCACGGTAATGTCAAACTACTACCACCGTATCTGCATCATCGTGTCGGTAAGTGGTTAATTTTCTTTATCATCTTTAATTAATGATCATAAGCATGTTTACAGTTCAAATATCCAATCTAAATAACCAATGGATATAAATAGACAAGTTATCATGCTTGTGATCACATTAATCATACTATTCATTACATGGCATGCATAACATAAATTCTTAACTTTAATATATTTTCATGCAAAACATGGTATGATATAAGTCTACAAAAAGCAGATAGACATTCATTTATAGGCATATACCCCTAGCATGCTTATAAAAAAAAGAATAACAATAATCATACACAATCATGTTTCATATTTTAACCAAAATAACACGAAAGAAATCAGGTACTCACTTTTACCTGCTATATCGCTCCTCGCGTTCTAATTCATGCCTTAGTGGTTACAAATTCTCAACCTAATGGCTTAACATGTAAACCTTCATCAATACAAGTGTTCGCATCATTTTTTATCCCTAAAACCTTTGTTTAGCGATTTACATATTATATGATACTTAAGTAGGTCATAACTATTAATACTGTAGTGGTTACAGTTTCGTGCACAAAGATCCTATAAACTACTTGTTTATCGTGTTCCCATGGTACTCCTAGTGTTACCGTGGTAAGATAAGGTCATTCTCACAGTGTGTTATGTGCACCATTGCAATAGTTACAAGGTATTCCAAAAAATTGCATTCCAACGCGTTTTTCATTTCCCTCGTACTTGAAACGTTTACTCATCAGTTTTACGATTCAAGGAGAACTATTTCAGTGACAACTATTTCAAATAGTTAAGAGTGCATTATACCTCTTTGTAATCATCCCACCTTTGGGAGTCCTTGTGGGTACTTCACGTTGCACTATTATCCTAGGGAAAAATGGTTATTATTCAACAAAGACAGAAAAATGGTTATTATTCAACAAAAGGAGAAAGGTGATACATAACAATATCGCGTGCTTTTGCATGAATAGGTATCTTACCTTCGTAATGTCGTTTAGTTCTCCTCTCTTCTTATAATCGATGAACTCTTTCTCTCAGTGTCATGAAGCTATCAAGAGATGTTGAATAGGTGAAAAACTTATCTCCAACACGAAGGGGAAAAAAGGAAAGAATGTACTTGCGGTGGCTGAATGATTATGTAATACCTACAATTTTAGTGTTGTAATACCCAAAATTTGAGTTAAAAAAATTTATTGTTCAAATATACGGTTACTATTTTGTCGGCAGACAAAATAAGTTTCGGTGGTTATTGTAGCTACAGTAACAGGCACAGTAGCTACAGTAACAACTATTTGTAACTGTGCGATTTCGTCTTTTTCTGTCAGAAAAATCTATATAAACCCCTCCCCCCCCCTCATTATGAAAATTCATTCCAGCAAGAAAGAAAGAATTTCTTTGCTTACTTTCTTCTCTTCTCTTGTTTTTCAGTTGTTTTAGACAGCAAATATAGTAGTAGGAAGGGAAAAACTCCAGTTTCTACATAGCAGTAGGGAAGATCTACTGTTGTATACCTCTTTTGAAGCTATTGGAGGGTTTTTTCTGATCAAATCAGGTATAATCACTCTGCTCTAGTCTCTATTTGAGATTGGAGACGTCGTTGTTCATTTCAGTATGCATACGTAGTTTACTGTTCATATATACGATACTGTTCATACAGTACTTTTCACGGTTACTATTTAGCGCTGTTCATATATACGGTACTGTTCATGGGCATTGATTAAATCGCATTTTCGAAACGTAGATCCTGAAGACTGTTGGTCAAAGACTCGAAACAAGTTGAGATAATACTGCAAGGATTTAAAGAAATATTACTGAGGTGGAAGTGATTACTCTACTTTTTAGTATTATTTGGATTTTAATGCTGAATATGTGATGTTTGCATTGTTTGAATGCCTAGAAATATGCAAGGTTATTGACTAGATGATTTGTGAATGATTTTCCTTTATTTTTAATTTATATTATTTATGACCGAGAGAGTATGCTCTGTAGTTGCGTCTTGTACGATCTTCTACATCAGAAATCGACAGTCATTGTTTTCATCTATGAAAATATTGATTTATGATGTCATGCTGATGGAATGTTTAATTATTAATGAAATATTTATTTTATTATGCTCTGTTCACAAAAAAGATTAAATAAAGATTTCAACCACGTACCGGCGCGGGGACGAATGTCCTTCGTGTGTGTTCCATGCAAAATTAGAACTGGTTGTCAGGATTGACACCTGAATGAACTAGGTTTCAGAAATGATCCCAGAGAAGGGTTTGAGTTTCAGAATTGATCTCTCTCCCTAGATCTGGAACACAGAGGTTAACCCCTTTTGGTCTAATTGACAACTGTTGATAAATAAATGTTTGAAACACATAATGGATGATAAATGTTTGCATGTTCAGTTTTTGGTTTAAATAACTCTATGGATGTACTGTGTATGATCCACTGGGCTCTTGAGCTCGCCCAATCATTTTTTTCAGGTAACTATTGAAGACATTGCCCCGGCAGATCAATGTAAATTAATAACAGTGTGCCTCACAGTATGAGGATAGTAGAAAATGAACTATAATGTAGGGCTTGTGACCCACTATATTTGATTATGTCAAATGTCAATAGTATTTGTATTAACAAAAGATGGTTATGGAGCCCACAGAATTATTCGTAACTCTGATCATAAATCAATGTTTTCAATTATTTTGAAATACTGAGATTATTGTGTTTCTGTCGTATTTATACTCTATACCTCGAGATATGATCTGATGAAACTAACAGATGTGATAAATAATGAAAAGAAAAAGTAATATCCCCAGTTCTTAGATAGAAAGCAAGATTGACTACACTCGGAAGAATTGACATCTTAAGCTACGAGACAACCACGTCGCCCATGACGTATGTAAGAAAGATCGGGAGCTGGGGTGTTACAAAGGTGGTATCAAAGCCTAGGATTTAAATGCCTTGGGCAAGAATTAGAAAGAATTGACTAGTCTGGTAAGACTATTTATTTATTTAATTTAGAAGCCTTACATCCTGTTTTGGAAATGATTTTGAAAAAAATTATTTTCGAAAAGAGATATATGTTTTCAACGATTTTGTTTGGATACAAAGATTACAAGTTGAGCTGATAGTAGGTAAGCCTTGTCCCGAGTAAAGCTAAACTTTGAAAGGGAGATGTGTTATCCCGTTCTGGAAAGCACGGTTGCTAAGTAGACTTCGGTCTCGCCGTTCAATCTGGAGGTTGTCCCACTAGCTCATGCGAATAGTCGGAGTTGAAGAATACACTTATTTTCTTACGAGATAAAAACAAGTAGGTGGTAATTAAGGACTAAGAATTCACTCTGGTCCAAATGAGATGCCAACAAGGATTTAAGAACTTAGGTCTAAGAAAGAGACCTTAGGTAGAAACTTGGGTGTTGCTAAGGGTGGCACAATGGATCATAAATAAAAGCTTTTAGGGCATAAGCTAGAGACTGATAACGTGTGAAAACGAAACACTTTTTTGGTCAGGACACGAGATCGGGATGATCCTGTATCTTTGGTTTCTATGTGGTATGGGACGCATAGGATTCAGAGACATAGAGGAATCCTGGACTCAGAGAATGACAGACCATGTATGGTGAGTGATCGGTGGCTATGGACGAACTTGTTTTCCTATGCTTGGCTAGTATGGGACAGTCAAGTATTGTAGAGCTTGGGAAGCCTTGGACATCGAGACACTTGCGAAAATTGGTTGGGTGCAGCTTTTTCTTAGGTGAAAACCTAAGTAGAAGGGGTAGAGTGGTATGAGACACTTGAATCTGAAAGCTTAGGTGGAAGCTTGGAACCTTGTTGTGCTAACTTGATGGTATGATTGTGTGCTATGCATGCTTTGTTGCTTATTTATTTTGAAACCAAATCCTACACCCATGTGCAAAAAGAACGTAGAAGCATAAACTGTTAGGCCACTAAACAAATCGAAGACATAGAGACATGAATCTAGAGTCATGATAGTACGAACAGTTGATGAGGCAAAAAACTGACCGAATGTTAACTTTATAGATAATGGCCGGAACAAGAAAGTACGCTATTCAATCCAGCACTTCTAATGAAAGTGAATAGCGAAAACAGGAGCTGTATGCGGGAATGGAGGCCCGGATGGAGATCATGATGAATGAAATGTCACAAAGAGTATTAGATCAACTGTTGAGGGCACTTCCACATATAATCCCTCAAATGGCCCCTCAGCCTCAAGCACCTGAACCGATGCAGGTTCAACAGACAACACCTATGGCTCAAGACCTTGAAAATCAGAGGGCTGAAGAAAATTCAGAAGATGAGAAACAAAGGAAGATGTTGATAGAGATGAAGAGGCTCACCCCTCCTTCCTTTGATGGTACTACAGATAGCATCCCAGCGCACCACTGGTACCAAGAGATGGAGGAAATCCTCGATGTGATGAGGGTAACTAGGTCCAGACGAGTGGCACTGGCCACACACCACTTCAAAAGACCAGCCAGAAGTTAGTGGCGTATGATGAGGATGGACCCTAATACAAATGTTGATGATATGAGCTGAGAGAACTTTACCGAAATGTTCTAAGAAAAGTTCTTTCCGGAAGCAACTTTGGAGAAGCTACAGGAGGACTTTGTTCAACTAAAGCAGAAGGACATGACTGCAGCTGAATATGAAAGGAAGTTCACTGAACTAGCTAAGTTCTCATCAGATTTGATCAGGGATGAGAAAAGGAAGGCCAATCGATTCGCACAGGGTCTCAAGATAGAGATCCGAAAGATAGTAAAGACTCTAGGTTTAAAAACCTACAAGGACGTCGTGGAGAAGGCTCTAACGCTAAAACAAGAATTCAACCTGGAACAAAGGTTGAAGGGGAAGAATAAGAGGCCTGGGAATGAAAATGATCAAGGGGTTGAAAAGAAAAATAAAAATAGTTGGAATACTAATCAGGGGGATGGAAATAAAATGCACCAATGGCAAAATTGACCCAAGACGGAAGAACAATTAGAGTTGGCTAGACGTCAATGGCAGTGTTTCAACTGTAATCAGCAAGGGCACCTATCAAAGTTTTCTCCTAGCAAAACCCAGACAAGACAACAACAACCACCTCCAAATAATCAAGGGGGATAACAAAATGTACGTGCTCAACAACAACTGCCTCGACAAAATAACAACCAGGGGCAAAATCAAAACCAGGGTCGAGCACAAAATCAGAACCAAAGTCGAGGGCAAAACCACGCGAGAGTATTTGCTATCGCTGAAGCCCCGGAAGAAAAAATCCCTGCTGTCGAAGGTACATTCCTGTTATTTAACATTGCTGTAAAAGTCTTGTTTGATTCGGGTGCCACTAAGTAATTTGTGTCAGAAGAACTAGTCAGAAGATTACAACTAGTAACATCCACATCACCAGAACCATTGCATGTGTCCACTCCTATAGGAGACACTATAGTTACTCGGAAAGTTTGCACATGTGAATTAAGATTTGGGGCAAACTAATAACTACTGACCTTAGAATATTACCTTTCTAAGGGTATGATGTGATACTGGGTATGGACTGGTTGACTCAACACCAGGCTCAGATCGATTGTCTAAGACGAAGAGTCACATTAACTCTACCATCCGGAGAGTTAGTAAAAGTCAATGGGGATATGCAGAGACTACCTTGGAGTCCTATGATAACCATGTTACATTGTCTAAAACAGAGTGATGACTTCAAACAATTGCTAGAGGATAATATTAGATCTGGAGAACCTAAAAAGATTTTAGAGATACCTGTAGTACGGGAATATGCAAATGTATTCCCAGATGATTTGCTTGGACTACCGCCACAAATAGAGGTAGAGTTCAAGATTAAACTTTATTCAGGCACAAATCCTATAGCTATTCTTCCTTATCGAATGGCGCCAATAGAACTAATTGAACTCAAGACACAGTTGGATGAACTCCATGAAAAGGGATTTATTCGACCCAGTGAATCACCATGGGGAGCTCCACCATTATTTGTGAAAAAAAAAAACGGATCCATGAGGTTATGTGTCGATTATCAAAAATTAAATCTGGTAACCATAAAGAACAAGTATCCTTTGCCAAGGATAGATGACCTATTTGATCAATTGAGGGGAGCTACTCATTTCTCTAAGATTGATCTTAGGTCAGGCTATCATCAGTTGAGAATTCGAGAGTCAGATATACCTAAAACAACCTTTAGAATGAGATACAGACACTTTGAGTTCACCGTGATGCCCTTTGGTTTAACCAATGCCCCAGCGACATTCATGGATTTAATGAATCGAGTGTTTAGACAATATCTTGACCGCTTTATAGTGGTATTTATAGATGACATTCAAATTTATTCAAAGACAGAAGCTGAACACTTAGAACACTTGCAGATAGTGCTGGAAACCCTCAGAGGTCACCAATTATATGTCAAATTCAGCAAGTGTGAGTTCTGAATGAAGACAGTTAAGTTTCTTGGCCATGTAGTATCAGCAGAATGCATCTCTATGGATCCGGAGAAGGTGGAAGCTATCATGAATTGGAAATAGCCAAAGACAGTTACGAAGATCAGGAGTTTCGTAAGTTTGGCTGGATACTACAGAAGGTTCATACAAGATTTTTCTAAACTAGCAGAATCTATGACCAAGCTAACTAGGAAAGGAGTTAAGTTTAATTGGGATGAGAAGTGTGAACAATCATTCCAAGAACTAAAGAAGAGACTGACTACTGCCCCTATCCTAGTCACTCCAACTCATGGGGTTACCTTTACCCTTTATATTGATGCATCACTAAATGGGGTGGGAGCAGTATTGATGCAAGGAAGACAAGTAGTCGCATATGCCTCGCGACAACTGAAGGTCCATGAGAAGAACTACCCCACTCACGACCTAAAGTTAGTAGCCATTGTATTTGCCCTGAAGATTTGGAGACACTACCTTTATGGTGAGAAATTTGATCTATTTTCAAATCAAAAGAGCTTGAAGTACATCTACACCCAAAATGAGTTGAACCTCAGACAACAGAGATGGATAGAGTTCTTGAAAGGCTATGATTTTCAACTACACTACCATCCAGGGAAGGCCAACGTAGTGGCTGATGCCTTGAGCAGAAAGTTCAACAAACAGGAAGAAGAAAAAGGTCAGATGTACCAGTTGATCGATGATTTTAGGCTGGGTGTAACTCTAAATGAAAAACAAGCCTACCTCTGCACTATGTCTTGTCAACCGAATCTTCTGCACCAGATTAGGCCCATCAAACCAAGTATATGATGCATCCAGGTGGAGATAAAATGTACCAAAACCTTAAAAAGACCTACTGGTAAAGGGGCATGAAAAGGGACATAGCCCAATATGTCTCTAGATGTTTGACATGTCAACAAGTGAAGGCAGAGCACAAGAAACCTTCAGGGATGTTACAACCACTTTCGATACCAGAATGGAAATGGGACAACATCACGATGGACTTTGTCAGCGGCCTGCCAAGGAATCAGAAGGGGAAAGACACCGTATGGGTGATTGTGGATCGTTTGTCGAAAGCAGCTCACTTTCTTCCCATTTGATCTACAGATTTCGTTGGGAAACTTGGAGAGCTATATGTCAATGAAATTGTCAGACTCCATGGTGTTCACACAACCATCGTGTCTGATGGAGATTCTAGGTTCACTTCTTAGTTCTGGCAGAGTTTGCAAAAAGAACTAGGAAGCAGACTCACCATGAACACTGCATTCCATCCTCAGACCGATGGGCAATCTGAAAGGGTTATTCAGATATTAGAAGATATGTTATGAGCTTGCGTCCTTGATTTCAAGGGCAACTTGAGCAAGTACCTACATTTAGCAGAGTTTGCCTATAACAATAGTTATTAGGCAAGTATCAAGATGGCTCCATACGAAACGCTCTATGGCAGACCCTGCAGATCGTCGTCTTGTTGGGCAGACTTTGAGGATCCGGTCCTCACAAGACCAGAATTGGTAGAAGAAATGAACACCCAGGTAAAGAAGATTCAGAAGAGGCTAATGATAGCTCAGAGTAGGCAAAAAAGTTATGCAAACAAAAAAAGAAGACCTCTAGAATTTCAACCAGGTGATAGAGTTTTCCTGAAGATTAGTCCACAGAAAGGGATAAGACGGTTTGGAATCAAGGGGAAGCTAGCACCGAGGTTTATCGGCCCGTTCGAGATACTCAAGCGGGTTGGTGAGTGTGCCTATGAGCTGGACTTGCCAAATCGTATGTCCTCGATTCATAACGTATTCCATGTGTCGATGTTGCGGAAGTACGAACCAGACCCATCACATATCATACACTGGGAGGAAGTCGTACTTCGAGACAATGCAACTTACGAGGAACCAGCAATTAGAATATTAAATCGTAAGGTACAGAGTCTTAGGACCAAGGAAATTCCACTTGTTAAGGTTCTATGGAGACATCATGATTTGGAAGAAGCCACTTGGGAGCTGGAAAGCGAGATGAAGAGCAAATATCTAGGTCTCTTCACCCACAATACCTAACCAAACAACATTGACGTGGATAAGTACAAATTTCGAGGACGAAATTTATTCTAAGGAAGGTAGGTTGTAATACCTACAATTTTAGTGTTGTAATATTCAAAATTTGAGTTTAAAAAAAATTTATTGTTCAAATATACGAAAACTGTTTAAATATACGGTTACCGTTCACAAATATACTCACTATTTTGTTGGCAGACAAAATAAGTTTCGATGGTTACTGTAGCTACAGTAACAAGTACTGTAGCTACAGTAACAAACTATTTGTATCTGTGCGATTTCATCTTTTTCTGCTAGAAAAATCTATATAAACCCCCCCACCCCCTCATTCTGAAAATTCATTCCAGCAAGAAAGACAGATTTTTTTTGCTTACTCTCTTCTCTTCTCTTGTTCTTCAGCTATTTTAGACAGCAAATATAGTAGTAGGAAGGGGAAAACCCCAGTTTCTACATAGCAGTAGTGGAGATCTACTGTTGGGTACCTCTTTTGAAGCTATTGGAGGGTTTTTTCTGATCAAAGCAAGTATAATCACTCTGCTCTCGTCTCTATTTATGATTGGAGACGTCGTTGTTCATCTCAGTACGCATACGTAGTTTACTATTCATATATACGGTACTGTTCATATGGACTATTCACGGTTACTATTTAACACTGTTCATATATATGGTACTGTTCACATGGTACTGTTCATAGGCATCAATTAAATCACATTTTCGAAACGTAAATCCTGAAGACTGTTGGTCAAAGACTCTTAACAAGTTGAGATAATACTGCAAGGATTCAGAGAAATACTACTGAGGTGAAAGTGATTACTCTACTCTTTAGTATTATTTGAATTTTAATGTTGAATATGTGATGTTTGCATTGTTTGAATGCCTAGAAATATGCAAGGTTACTGACTAAATGATTTGTGAATGATTTTCCTTTATTTTTAATTTATATTATTTATGACTGAGAGAGTATACTCTTTAGTTGTGTCTTGTACGATCTTCTATATCAGAAATCGACAATCATTGTTTTCACTTATGAAAATATTGATTTATGATGTCATGTTGATGGAATGTTTAATTATTAATGAAATATTTATTTTATTATCCTCTATTCACAAAAATAAGATTAAATAAAGATTTCAACCACGTACCGGCACGGGGACGAATGTCCTTCGTGTGTGTTTTATGCAGAATTAGAACTGGTTGTCAAGATTGACACCTGAATGAACTGGGTTTCAGAAATGATCTCAGAGAAGGGTTTGAGTTTCAGAATTGAACTCTCTCCCCAGATCTGGAACACAGAGGTTAACCCCTTTTGGTGTAATTGACAACTGTTGATAAATAAATGTTTGAAACGCATAATGGATGATAAATGTTTGCATGTTCAGTGTTTGGTTTAAATAACGCTATGAATGTACTGTGCATGATCCACTGGGCTCTTGAGCTCGTCCAATCATTTTTTTCAGGTAACTATTGAAGACATCGCCCTAGCAAATCAATGTAAATTAATAACAGTGTGCCTCACAATATGAGGATAGTAGAAAATGAACTGTAATGTAGGGCTTGTGACCCACTATATTTGATCATGTTAGATGTCGATAGTTTTTGTATTATCAAAAGATGGCTATGGAGCCCACAGAATTGTTCGTTACTCTGATCATAAATCAATGTTTTCAGTTATTTTGAAATACTGAGATTATTGTGTTTCTGTTGTATTTATACTCTATACCTTGAGATATGATCTGATGAAACTAACAGATGTGATAAATGATGAAAAGAAAAAGTAATATCCTCAGTTCTTAGATAGAAAACAGGATTGACTGTACTCGAAAGAATTGATGTCTCAAGCTACGAGACAACCACGTCGCCTATGATGTATGTGAGAAAGATAAGGAGCTAGGGTGTTACAGATTAGGTTGCGTGACTGCAAGGTTTGGGTATGTAACACTCCCAGCTCCCGTTCTTTCTCTATCACATACGTCATAGGTGACGTGGTGGTCTCGTGGCTTGAGACGTCATTTCTTCTGAGTGCAGTCAGTCCTGCTTTCTATCTGAGAACT
>JAJIYU010002276.1:0-31443 GCA_030144865.1 Tinospora cordifolia | reverse complement strand
GTTAATGAAAAAATAAAAATTTTATTTAAAAAAATTTTATTTTCTCTTGTTTGGTATGTAATAATAGTATTAAAAATAGCCATTTATAACTAGTTTTTATAATTTTTTTTTATATTCAATCAAAAGAAAATTTTATTCAAAAAATAATCTTAAATTTTTTTTTAAAGTACCGAAACATATCTTATTAGTCTCAGAGAGAAAACTTGCTTTTGAAACAAACAAGTCCCTTAACACTACACTAGCAACGGGTAAAGGCGTTGTAGTACTGGAGGGGTCAATATTCCACTTTATTCAACTTTCCAAAAGCAAGACCTCTGGTTGTTTTTTATTGCCTTTTTAACGAGAGCAAGGACCGAGCTGGCCCTACCAGTGTTCGAGGCTTGCTTGCGAGGGAATTGAATGTTTTACCTTAACGTCCAAGAAATTCCAGCAAACCCACCAAAGCTAAGTAATTTACTGGCAAAGAAGAGCTGAGGACTGCACTGGGAGCTCCGACGAGATACACTGCAATTTACTTAATTCAATGCGCAGCGTGGTGAAGTGTGTTCTTGAGAATTAGCAAACTGACCTCTACCCCTTCTCCTCGACTCCTCGTGTCATTCATTCTCTTCGTTCAACATTTGTGAATTATTACGAATTTATTAGCTAGGCACGTATATAGTAACACCGAGCAGGAACCGAGAGCAACCAGTTACGCATAGCAGCAGGAGCGGCAAGCTACCGAAGCTAATAGACCCGCATCCTGACATGGCTTCTCCCGATGCATGTTTACCCTTCGCTAGACCGTAAGATCGATTCTTTCACGTTTAAATTGTAAGCAATTTTTTTTTTAAATTTTTTCAAAAGGTCTCATTTGGTTTAGTGTTTTAAATTGATCGGTGTAGTTATCAACTGGAAGCCATGGAGAAAGCGGTCATGGAGAACACCGTTGTTTATCTGGAAACTGGCTCTGGAAAAACTCTCATTGCGGTCATGTTGATTCGTTGTTACGCTCATCTTATTAGGAAACCCTCTCAGTCCATTGCAGTCTTCTTGGTCCCTACTGTTGTTTTAGTCACTCAAGTCAGTATGCATGTTTGAGTTATGTTGTGTATATGCTTTAGCTGTGGTGTTCATAACCATTGGATCAATCCAATGGGTACATTCCATTCCTTTGAGATATGCATAGCTCATTCATCGAATGGTTGAATAAAAAATATAATTGCAGCAGTTAATTCAATAATATCTTCTTCCAAAGCGTAAAAGAACTGTGTTGGCACAGAAATTTTCACAGTTCATTTCATTATATTTACAGAGCTAGCTAACTTTATTATCTCTTTCTCTGTTTCCAATTAGCAAGCGGAAGTCGTGGAAAAACACACCGACTTGAAAGTGGGAAAATACTGGGGAGAACTGGGAGTGGACTACTGGGATGCTATCACTTGGAAGTCCGAGCTTAATACATATGAGGTGCCATTTTGTGGTTACTTTTAAGGGAATTTGTTTGTTTTGCCATCTCATGCTTATGTATGCAAAATGAATTAGACAAAAAAAAAGGTAAAATTAGCCTTTTATTAATTTACCCGTTAAGAGCGCAAAACTTTAAATGACCTCATGTGGGAGAGCATTTTTGGTGGTGTTCACCTGTTAGGCAATACATATTTCCAACCAAAAAAGAATTGCTTTTCATAAAAACTCTCCAAAACAAGGCCAATATTTTACCACCTTCAATGTCAATTTAAATGAGTGGTACATTTTTCACAAACCTTAAACAACTCCCTTAGAATTTCATTCAACCTGCCCTTGTTAAATTTTAACCTCATTGCACAGTACTCATGGAAGACAACCATGACATAAAAATGTCTTTGCAATCATAAAAAAAAAAGCAAAAAATGATTATGCTTTGCTAACTAGAAAAGATACAACCGCAGGTACAATTAAGCAATATTGTTCATTGATGTGTACTACACTTTTAAATATATGTAATTAATAATCCAAGGATCATGACAGTCTAGTTGCATACGTAGTTGCACATTTTTTTGTTCTTATATTAACATTTTCCAAAAATAAAAGAAAGGATATATATGCTTTGCCTGCTCATTAACTGAGTAGGAATTGTAACTTTTTCCTTTATAGGTGCTTGTGATGACTCCCCAAATTTTGCTTGATGCTTTGAGGCATGGTTTTCTTAAGCTACAAATTATAAAGCTATTAATATTTGATGAATGCCACAATGTGAGAGGCAATGAACCTTATGCTTGCATAATGAAAGTAAGTTGGATTTACATAAAATTCATTTATTTGATTATGATTTTTAAAAGATACTCCTAGTTCTGCAATAAAAGGAATATTGTTTCATGAGTTGATTATGTCTTGGTAGGAGTTTTACCATCCACAATTAAATTCAAATCCTACCCATCTTCCTAGGATATTTGGAATGACTGCTTCTCTCATAAAGACTAAAGGTAGGCAGGTCTATTTGATTTGTATGTTTTATTTTTTATTTTAAATTTTCTATCAAAATTTCTTATATTGATTCTTTGAATGATGATTGTCATATTTTTCCAATTTCATCTGATCACAAATTTGAATAATGTGTATAAAGCTCTCCTTTTTGGCAGACTCAAGTTCAAATGAGTGCAAGAAGCAAATTTTGGAGCTTGAGAGAATGATGAATTCAAAGGTTACTTGATTGTTCTATTTATTCTTTTATTTCTTATTCTTTAAAATTTTATCCCTTTGCTTGCGCATAATTGAAAAAATTATTCATCTTAAGAATTCCTTACAATTTAAAAGATAGACACCTATTACTATGGTATTATCATCTTTGAATTTATCATTCAATGTTCTACTAAATATCTACCTAAGCAAGGGTGCACCTAAATTTGTCATCATTTACTGCTTTTGAATCATGGAATGTATTCATTGTAGGTATTATATTCACTGTATAAGGGTATAAGACCAAAGTATGCTTGATATTTTTAAAATCTTGAAATAAATGGACTTGATTTTTTTATTATTGATTTTTTTTTTTTTTGAGTTCCAAACTCGGCAGAAAAAAAAAATGATATTCCCATTTAACCACGTCTCAAATAGCTTGGTGTGACATTAGGCCAAGCTGCGTGAAACTTGCTAACAGTCCATGTTCTTTTTTTTTTATTAAAAAAAAAAATCTAACATATGTTGCCCCTTTAAAGGGCAATATCAAGTTTAAAATAAAAAAAAAAATTAAATTAAGAGGGGTGGTAAAGAGTTTGAATGCAAAAATATAAATCATAAAAAATAAACATATAAACCATTAAAAAGAAAAACCACAACTTATTTAACACTTGTGGGATGTATAATACCACCACAAGCTATTCATTAGGGTTTTCTTCACCAAATAACTTGTAACGGATCCCAATAAGTGTACTGTGACTGTTCAAGACGTTACCCATCACCTAACTTTCAGTCAATTTGTTGACGCATTTAGTGGGGTTGAGTCATTGGGATGCACTAGAAATGATTTGGTGAAAAAACGACGAATAGCTTTTGGCGATATTAAACAACTTAAGTTGTATTTAAAAGCTTTAATTAGAGTCCAATGGTACGACTATCTCGGACAATTGGAGGTACTTATTGAGACACATTGAATAGCCTTTGGTTGCATGAAACAACTTAAGTTATATGTAGAAGCTTAAAATAGCTTTAGAGTTTGGTGCACGGTCAAAATTTTACGGGGAGTGAACATATCGTAAGGTCATGTATGACAACTAGGGGCACTTATTGGGATGTCATGTAGCCATCTTGAGTTTGTGGGGGGATGTTACTATTATATGAAATATTATAATATCTTTTGATGTATCGACACTTTCTAATTGTATATGTTTTACCATTTTTTTTTCTTACGAATTTATGTAGAAAACAAATTGAATATACATTATATATATATATATATATATATAGCATAATATATCATAATATCTTATATATAATATATTATAATATTTTATGTATATAGAGTACCATCATTGAAGCGGTTTGTAAAATAGTCTTGGCAGATTACCGGTGGTGGCAATAAATAGCTTACGTTATGAGCTTTAAAGTTTGGTACGAGAGTAAAAAATTGACCAAGAGGTCAGTGCGAGATAAGGATGACTCTAATCGCTATTGACACTTGTTGGGAAATGTTGAATGTGGTTTGGTGAAGAAAACCCCAATGGCTAGCCTGTGGTGGCATTAAGCATTCTACAACATTCTACAAGTGTTTAATATGTCTTTATTTTTCTTTTAATCATTTATATTATGCTTTTAAATATTTTACAGGTGACACCTTCCCTTAAAGCGTGGCATAACTAATTTAACTTTGAACTTTTATTTATTTAGAACTTGACTTAGCCTTTTAAAGGGTTGACTCATATTAGATTTTTTTTTTGGTTTTTTCTTTAAACGTGGATTGTGGAGCAAAGTTTCACTTAGCTTGGCATTGATGTTTGGGATAGGTGGAGAGCTCTCTTTTTAGTTTTGTGGGATGGAGGGAAGCAAGATAGTCTGTTTAGTATTTGTCCTTTCTGGGAGGAGATCAGTCCGAAGCGTGGAGCCCATTGGATGGTGGTTTGCTTGGCGGTCTTGTGGTGCTTGTGGAGTGAGAGAAACAATAGGATCTTTGAAGATAAGGCCCATCCTCCTATTCAGATCTGGGAGGACTTGCATTACTTAGCATCCTTTTGGATTAGTAATAGTCCCCTATTTTTGGGGTACTCCATTTCGGATTGGATGCGAAGGTGGGAAAATATTTTGTAATTGTTGGGGTCGGTTTTGTGTTGTGTGTTGCTTGTGTCATCTTTGTCTTGTATGCTTTTTCCATTTCAATAAAATTTCTGGTTTCTTTTTAGAAAAAAAAAAGATGTGATGTTGAGCTGTTTGAAATTTGCCTAAATAGGATTATAATATGTTTCTCTAGCTAATTTGGAATCTAAGAAAGATATTAAGCCTATATTGGTCTTTTTTCTCCATTTAAGTTTTGGAAAAGGTTAGATGTGTTGCTGTTTGGCTGATTTGTAACCTATCATAAGTTGTACATTTTCATCCATGATATTGGATAAAAAGGATAAAAGTGTCATAAAAAAGAGGAGTTACAAGCTGTCTCCCAGAGTGAAATCTACAAGGGGTACATAATAATCACCAGGTTAACTAAGGGTAAATGAAAGGCACTCACACTTTATGAAATCCACTAAAGAGGTACTAAGATAAAGGATAAAATCTCAAAAAGGTTATGATTTCATTCAACTTGACCAAGGATTATTACATCATTGTTAGATTCTCCTATTTATAGACTAGCATGGACCAACTCTCCATGCATATAAGATAACTTACTTACAAGAATCAAACTTGTATTTTCTTGAGCAATACCTAAGCTGCAAGGAATGTGTTGTCTTGATTCCATTAAGATTCTAGAATAAAAAGAGATGCTCCAGTCTCAATAAAAAAGCTCTTAAGTTGCTATACATGCCTCACTATGTCATTTATTACAAAAATCTGTAATTACATTCTATAGGAACTTATAAAATCCATGTAGCAAAATGTGCAATAGAATTAAGATTGAGTTCTACAATGTTGATTGCAATAAAGACTAATCAATGTTGTTTATTCAAATTAGATTTCTTCGAACTCAACTGTGTTGTACTAAACTACTACAACATAAGATATTTTTTTGACATTTTAATATCATGAACCATAAGCATAGACACTTTTGTGTCTATCCAATCAATGATTCTTATATTAATTACAATTAGTATGTACGTTTCACATTTTGACATCATTCTATTCATCTACGATTATTAACATGGTATCTGGCATATTTGATTGTTCAAAGAATGCACCTATATTTTTTCAATATGAATGAATCCATTTAAACTAATAAAAGCCATTTCTGAACACTTTTGCAGTACTTTATTGATTTCTTAAGAAAGACATCTTGACAGGGGACCCCCTTGATCCCATGATAAAGAAACCAAGGACACCAAAGTCAACTGCCTAAGAGTCAATGCTTGCTTTTTAGGTTACGTTATTGCTGATTTGCCCATTTTAGTCTTGTGATTGATTTGTTGGATTGCCCATGGGGTTGTACTGTATGGCGATGATGTGAAATGTTGAACAAGATTAAATGACTTTGGAATTTCATAAGGATTTTGAAGGTTTAATCATATTAAAATAAATTTAAAATCAAAGCATTGGTTGCCTTGGATTTTATTTGTGCTTGCATACTCAAGGATTCATAATGGAGGAATTTGATCAAGTCTTCATGTATTCAGTTTGCTTTTTATCGAATTGTTTTTCATTTGTTTTAACTGAATCTATGCTTAATATATATATATATATATTGTTGTTTTTATGTTTGAATGTTTCTATAAGCTAGTATCATCAAAATGGAGTAACATTTTGGTAATAGGATATTAACATGGGAACTCATGTCATTTATAATTTTACTTGACATTAAGTGGAAAGTATCGATTTCTTTTTTTTTTTTTTTTTTTTTTTTTTTTTTTGAGTAGTTCTCCATAATTGCAACATAACTTTCATCTTATCTGATGTGTGGGGTGTGATTATTTTCCTTTTTTTATTTTTTTATTTGCAGTTCTCTACTGTCCATAAAATGCATCCACTAATATTATAACTTGATTATCACATCAACTTACTCTTGTTTTTTTGGTACAAGGTATATACCGTTGAAAATGAAGAAGTGTTAGCTCGATATATACCATTTTCAACACTAAGGCTAAAGCTTTACGAAGATAAAGAGAGACCACATTACTTGTTTTTTAGCCTTGCTAAGCAGTTGAAGCACTTAGAAAATAAGGTATAATGCTAGCCTTGGGAACTCTTTTGATTTTTTGTTGGAACGTCCCTTTCACACTATTTGTCTTTGGTTTTCTTTAATATGATGATTGTTGTGCTGTTTAATCTGAGTTTACAATGGCAATCTGATTTTGCTATCTAGTTCAGTCACCAACTATTCTATGAATGCATAGTGCTAGCATAATTAACTGCCTTTAATGTCACTTTTGCCCTTCACATGATCTATTTGAGATTCTCTGTTTATGGCTTTGTGGTTACTATGATTGATATTTATACATATTTTGTATTTCAAGTTCAACTCCGCAATTTAAGCCATTTTTATTTATTATTGCTTATTACATCCAAATGCCAACTTTTGTCATCCTTTAGTTCTTTTGATTTTTTGATGTATTCCAACTTTTTTTAATATATGTATATATATATATTTTGAAGGAATGTGCCTGTGGTAAGTAATTGCTCTTCTTGAATGTTCCTTTGTGTTGGGAAAAACTATATGTGAAAATCCCATTTTAAAATGAATGAAAATTTTCCTTTCCCAAAAAAAAAAAAAAAAAGAATGGAAATTTGGGAAGAATAAAAGTTGTATTAAATAAGTAGACCATTCACATAAGATGTATTCATTTACAGGAAAATGACTATTTGGTGTCTTTTATCATAGAAATGTCCTCAGGAAATGCTTCTTCCTAAGAATAAATACTCCTCAATGGGAGTCATTTTGTTTATTAGATGGCAACTTTCTTTATTCATCTACTCATTGTAAGGGTGAGAGTGCTACACATATATTGTTTAGTTGTTCTTGTTATTTGAAGTGCTACTATTACAAGATGTGATCATTGTCTTGAGATACAATCATCAATAATCTATGAGCACCAATGTTGGATAAAATTGTCTTAAGGACATTAGGTCAAAATCCAGCCTCATTCAATTTACTCTTATTTTATATTTTAAGTAACTTGCAATTCCCTGCATATTTTTTGCTTCCATATTTCATTCTTATGGAGATTTAGCTTTTTACAAATGAAACTTGTTAATTTTCTTCTTAAGAAGGTAATAATCCACAACTTCTAACCTTAAATTGTTTGTTGGATTTGTTTTTTGTTTGTGTTTAGAAGTTATTGGGTTGGGTTGGATTCAAAGGATTTGGGTTTTTTTTTTTTTTTGGCTAATGATTCCCTTATTAAAAGTTTAGAACTTGTAAGGTTGTTTACTTCTAATGATTAAGGATATTGGTAGGCTTTGTTAGGGTTGAAGAGGTTAGGTTTGGGATAAAAATTTAGAAAACATCTACATTTGTATGTTGTTTCTGAAATTGTTGATCAACAATTTCAACCTATGGATATTATGGCTGAAGAAAGGGGTGAATATGTTCTCTCTTATTTTCAAAAGTTTAACTACCAAGTAAAGAAAAAAAATGTTTTATAATTTTAAATTGATTGAGCTTTGTTGTATTCACATGAGGCAATTGCTGAAAAAACCATATTTATATTCAATAACGTTGTGATATAAGTTCTGAATACGTAACTATGTAATTTTGCTTGGTTGTTTTAGTTCTAAGTAATAAGAAAAACTAATTGCACGACAATTTATATGGAAAACCTAAAAGGGATAAAAAATAAATCATGATTCTCTTGCAAGAGAGAGAACTTTGCTATGAAAAATACGAGTAGAAGTACAGATTTGAGTTTCACTAAATGTATGTTGATTTCATAGTAATGTTGGTTGGATTGTTTTCAATCTTTCAAGGTGATAGTTTGGTTTAGGCATCAAGAAGTGAGCCTAAATGTTATTATGGTTCCTTGGATGAAGGGGAAGAGTTTTCCCACAATACAAGGACCCACCATAGTGAACTCTTGGCTATGGGTGATGTACACATCCTTACACCTCCATGTACTTTCTAGATTTTTTTTTTTGAAAGGAAACTAATATATATTATAAAATAAAAGGAAGCCCCAGTTAGACAAGAAGTCTAGCAAGGAACAACCACCAAATTACAAAAAGTTGTGCCAATTACATAGCCATTAAGCAAAAGAATAACCCTTAGACAACTTTGTACGGGGCAGTCATGAAGCAAACAAGATTTGGGACCGTTTCCATATAACTTTTATTGGTCTGGCCTTGTTTTCGAAGAGCCTCTGATTTCTTTTCTCTCATATGCTATACCAAATAGCAACAAAAATATCTTCCAGTATTCCTTGAGAGGTGGAAGAATACTTTTTGGTATCACAAAAATATCTTCCAGTTTTTTGGGGGAGAACACTTTCGAGCCTTGCCTGCCACTTCTGCCAAACTTGAGCTGTGATTTGGAAGCACCCAAAAAGATGCATCACATCATCAATAGCCTCCCTGCACATGCAACAATAAGAAGGGCAAATATAAGTGTTAGGGTACTTCCTTTGTAGATTATCAATACAATTGAGCTTCTTAAGTCATGTTAGCCACACTGGGATTTTGGTTTTGGTAGGAACTTTGGTCTTGGTAGGGACTTTGGTGGACCATATAAAGGCTGTTGCTGTGAATGGGGGTTGGTGATTGTTGGCAACTAGCCTGAGCGAGAAAGATTTGGTAGAGAAGAGATGCCTAGAGTCTCTAGTCCGTATTGAGTTGTCCTCTTCTTCTGTGAGATGAACTTGGTCCTAAATTCTGAGCATCTTTGTAACTTTACTCACATTGTTCTCTCTAAGGTTCCTAATAAGGTGGAGGTTCCAAGCGCAAGATGTGCTTTCTCCACTATCACCTTGCAGTAAAAATTTTGCTATGGGCTTTTATGCTTTTCCAACAACATGTAAAGGTTAGGGAATACATCTTTGCAGCTATTTGTTCCACACCATTTTTCCTCCCAAAAAGTAACTTTCTTGCCATTGCCTACTCTCCAACCTACATGGGAGTTGAACTTGTAGTAAATTTTGTAAACGGCCTTCCAAGGGGATCAGGATATAGCTTTGTTGTTGATGTGGGCCTCCCTACCATTGTCTCCGGATCCGTTAATGCTTTTGGCCACTCTAGCCCATGGGGCCTCTTGGTTTGTCTTCATTCTTGCAGCTATTTACTCCATAGAGTTGTGTTTCTTGAGTGAATGTTGCCAAATCCCAAGCCCCCCTGTTGAGTGTCACTGCACACATTCTCCCATTTGACCAGATGGCATGCTTTCTCCTTATTTTCATTCTTCCATAGGAAACTTCTCATAATTTTCGCTAGTTCTGTGGCCACCTTAATGGGGATCTGAAATATAGGAAGGTAGTATGTTGGGATTACTTCTAGCATTGTTCTTAAGAGCAGTAATCAACCTTCTCTCGAGCAACTCTCCACCCTTTTGTTAACTATTTGGATGACTAGTTTCCAAAAGGAGCCTTTCCTTAGGTTTCCACCCATGGATAGTCCCAAATGCTTTATTGGCCAACTCTCCTCAGCCATCTTCATCTCAGCAACAACCCTATTCATCTGTTTGGGAGGAATTTTGATCCCTAATAACTAGCTTTTTTCCCCATTTATCCTTAGCCCTGTTAAAAAACAAAAATTTTTGAGAATATTCATGGTGGCCTCTCTGCAGTTTTTGTCATTCTTAATGAAAGTGAGACAATCATCAGCAAGCAAGCAAGGTATGAGTAATGTAGACTTTATCTTTGCCTACCTGAAACCCTTCAATTTTATTAGCTGCCACAGCTCTTTCCATTATTCTAGTGAAAGTGTCAACCACTAGAGCTTAGAGAAAAAGAGACATTGGATCTCACTGTCCCAATCCTTTTGAGCTTCTGATTCCTCCTCTAGGCCTACCATTAATGATAATGGAATGCTGAACCAAACTTAGGTAGACTTTGGTCCATCTTTTTTACTTTCCTCCAAAACCTTTTTCCTTTAGGACGAAATCCAAAAACCCCCCATCGAACCGAGTCGTAACTTTTTGCAAAGTCTACTTTGAGGATGGGACCCTCTTCCCAGTTTGCCTTGTAGTCCTCCACTGCTTCGTTTCCTATCATTATCACATTCATAATCTGCCTGTCATGAATGAAAGCCATCTGGGTCTCACCTACTGTGCTCTGTAGGACTTTCTTCGGTTTGTTACCCATGTTTTGGATATTATTTTGTATGGGCTGGTGATGAGACTTATTGGTTTGAAGTCTTTCTCCCTATTTGGATTTATCTTCTTGGGTATGAGACTTATATATGTTTCATTGACCACCTTGTTAATAATCGCATCCTTATAAAATTCCTTCATGCAATCCATAACCTCAACCTTAACAGTGGTCCACTCCTTTTGCATAAAGTTCATAGTAAATCTGTTGATGCCTGAAATCTTATGCCCACCATAGTTGAAGACGCCCCCGTGATTTCTTCTTCTTCAAATTGTCTTTTTAACCACTCCTTTTGCTCTTCTTAGATTCCCTGCCACTCTAGGCCTTCTATCCCCACGTCATGTGGTTTTTGTCCTTAAACAACTTGTCAAGGTACTCTATTATCAGATTTTGAATCTTCTCCTCCTCTCTCCATAATGTTTCCTTCCTTACCTTTCATTCTGGTGGCAATGACTCTAGACTTCTATGGGTGAGTATCTTATGGAAGTATTTGGAGTTAAAATTCTCTTCTTTTGCCCACTTCAATTTTGCTTTTTGTCTTGCTGCCCTCTCCTTGGCCAGATTGTTGGGATGGCCCCCTCTTTTTATTGTATTTTTTCTTGCCTTATTAATAAAGTTGATTGTTTATTTTTTTTTAAAAAAAAAAAAAAAAAAGATCGAGTCCTCAGTTCCTCCCAGCTCTATTTGGTTGTCTAGATTCCTCAACTCCTCTTTCATCACTTTTCTAGTAGTGGTGTCTTGTAGCTTTTGGCTCTTGCTCCTCCACTTTTTAGTCTTTTCCTTGATGCTTTTAAGTTTGGACATGAATTTGTATCATTCCCATCCCCTAGTTTGGGTTTCAGCCCATTCTTTTCGAAGCAAATCTTTAAAGTTTAATCTGTTGAGATATTCATGCTCAAACCTGAAGGGTGATGGACCCTACTTAACTGCCACTGTATCTAGGAGGATAGGCCAATGATTTGAGGTGATTCTCTTTAGACCCCATACCTTATGTTGGGGGAAGCCTTCCTCCCACTCTCCATTTATGACAAATATTTCTAGCTTTGACAAAGAAGGCTGATTTTTACCATTACTCCAGGAAAACTTCATGTTCCTCAGTTCAAATTCCTCAGTTCAAATTCCTGCAACTTGAGCTCTTGGATCCACTCCTCAAGATCCTCATAGACTTGATGGTGTTGGTACAATTTAATTTTTTTTCCATCCTTCTAACCATTTTGAAGTCCCCTCCTAAGCACCATGGGCCTTGCATGACATTTTCCTCCAAGAACTCCATTGTTTCCTAATGATTGTAGAAACCGTAAACAACTGTGAGCCACTAGTATCCAGAGTCAACCTTGTTTATCTTGATGGATATGGAGTATTTGCCGTCCATCTTGTCCAAGACCGCCACTTTCCTATAATCCCACATGATCACCACTCCTCCAGAAGATTTGCAAATTGGAAGATCCACCCATTTGACAAATCTCTTATGTCATAGGAAGGCAACACCATGCTGATCCATAACCCTTTTTATTTTCCCGAAGAGTAACAATGTTTGCTTTGGTTGCACTCATGATTTTTCGGATAGCTCGCATCTGTAGGGATGAGCCACATCCCCTAATATTCCAACTAAGGATCCTTATGGTAGACAATAAACCACCCTAGACCAAGACCAATCCACTCTCCTAGTTGACTTCCATTTGCTGGATCTCAATGGATCGCAAAAATCTCCTAACCCTCTCTTGTTCTTGTTCCTGCTCCTGGGCATCTTGCATGTCCTCATGGTGGTCCTTGAGTTGCACCATTTGCACTTCCCCCTTGTTGCTCTTCCCTTTTATTTCAATCCTCTTGTATTTGGTTGCATTGGACTGGATAGCTCTCGGAACATCCCACTCTCTCTCGTTTCCCCTTCAAGGTTGGGGAAGCGTGGCCTCCCATGGAATTCCTTTTATTTTAAGATCCCTGTGAAAAAAAGGTTTAGATTGGATAAGTATGTACCTTGGCTTGTCAATTCTCATTTGATTCCTTCAATGCAGTGTCCTTTTTCTAGTATGCCTTTATCTTCTCCTCTTCTTCAGTTCTCGGTGTCTTAGGGACCACATTTCCTTCCATATTTGTCTATGACAGGTACTCTTGGTAGTCTGAATCATCTTCAAAATCATCGTCGTTGTACACCTTCTCTGAATGGATTCTTTCCTCCATTTGAGCAGATGCTTCCTTTTAAGCCTTGTTCTCCTCCTTTTTCCCTTTTCCTTTGGGTCTTTGGATTGTTGTCCATCTTCCTCTTTCCTTTGTTTCCCTGGGGCCTACCATCTTGGATCATTTCCCAACCCTGGTGAGGGCCCAGTCGTGTTTTGTCGTTCATCGCTCTACCCAAGTTGGATGCCACTTGTCCTTTGCCATCTGTCTTTTCCTCCTTGCCCATGTCTCTTCTCGCTCTGACAGTCATACGTGGGCTATGTTGGCGGTCCTCCTCCATACTGTCTTCTTCGTCATTCCTCAAGACTTTGATCTTCGATCTTCTTTGCTCTCTCCAATCGCCAGAAAGTCAATGTTCGGCATACCGGTTTATCAGTTGGGTATGGAATTCTGTGTTTTCCAATGCCCAATTTCTTTCTAACTCGATTAGGTGCAGCTCTTGTATTTCTTCATCATCATAAATTTCAAATTCCTTTGGGAGAAATTTGGAGGCATGTCCGTGCAATATTATTGTCACCATTTCCATTGAAAAGTTGGAGATCGTTATTTCTACAATGTCCATCATTCCTCCACAGCCTTTGCCAATGATCGTGAAAGTATGCATGCTCCATTTTCTTTGCTCTGACCCTTTTATTCCCATCAAACTATTCCAACATGCTACCATTGGCCTACTAGAGGCCATCTCGTAATTTCACTCAAGGTAGAATCCCCCATGAAAGAATTGGTGGGTTCCGACCTTACACCTCCTCATCTTTTCCTTTTTGTGACAGTAGATCAATCCTCTAGCAACATCAAGCCTTTTGATATGGACTTCCCTTCTTAACATTTGTCGCATCTCTCTTTCTACTGTCTTCCACTGCATTTTATTTGAGTTTCTAGTCACTAGGAATTTCTTCGCCCTCTTGTTCGTTTGTACAACATCCTCACCTTCGTTGCGTGACTGAGATATTCTTCTGGGTTCCTTCTATGTTCTCTCTTTGTCTAGATCAATGTGATATTGCTCCTTTTCTGATTTATACTTTCGTTTTGCTGCAATTTTTCCTTTTTTATCCTCCATGGTCCCCATCATCTTTTTGTCTTGCTTCTTTCTTGAGTTATTTGTTGTCTCCTTCACCACCTTGTCTACGGCCTTCCATACATTCCTCAAGGATCCAGTCATCTGCTCCTCTGATAACATACCTTCCATTATCGTTCACCAACACCTCTATGAGCATTGTGAAGCTGTCGCCTTTGAACACTCCTTTCGTGGTCTTCCTCGCTTGCCTTTTTAGGGTCTTCCCTATCTCCCTTGTTATCCATAATAGCATTCCCTTGCAAACAACAAAGTAGTACACCTACACTTTTGTTACCTTCTGGAGGAGAATATCCTTATTGTACTAGGTGTAACACACAGAGAAGTACTTAAATCTTGTTGGAAATGAGTACTATTTCCAACTACCATTTCTGGACTCTGAGACATGATAATTATTACCTTGACCATTTGAACGATGGGCCAATTTTTTCTTTGTTTTTCGACCACCATTACTGTGCTCCAAAACTTTTTTTCATCTTGTCGGGACTTGTGTTGGTCTTCTATTCTTCCTCTGTGTGACCACTGTCCAGCCTCGATCGTTCGTGTCCATTACTCCATTGCACAAAGCTCTCTTTCGTTCTCCATATGTACTCTTAAAGTCTTCCTCTTATCTTGTTGTTGCTATTTTTTTTTTTTTGTTCTTATGTAGTTTCTAGATTTGAATACATCTCGTCAGTTTACAATGGTTTGACCTCAACCACTGCTTGAAGGTCTTGTAAATAAATAATTAATTAGCTTTGATCATACAAACCTGATATATAGAATTACAATAATTCTACAATTTGAAAGTCGAATCTTTTGTAGAAAAAAGATTGAATGCATCTTACATTCTTTAATTTTGTATCCACAAATTAACAAACAAAAATGAAGTATTAAAAAAATATATAGTTGTAACACCCCTCCCTTAGTACTATGTTTTTTTTTTTCAAATCTTTTGGAAGTATTTCAAAACAGTTGCTAATAAAATATTTTATAAATAATGTTAATTTTTTTTTGAATTTTTTGAAAGGAAACTATTAAAATATATCCTTCTCCTATACAATTATAGGGATCGAATGATATTTCCCCCATTACATAACCAATCCCCAAACTTATAACCCTTTTCCGATTTTGTTATAGAGATCCAAATTGCAAACAAAATATTGGATCTTTCCCAAACAAGTCGTTCTGATTTACTCTTGTACAAGAAAAGTCTTGCATTTCTTCCCTCCAAATGCTATACCAAATAGAGAATAAAATGGATTTCCAATACTGCTATATCATGAGGCTGAGACTACTTCAGGAATTTGGAACAAATTATCTGCAGGCGGAGGAATTGTGCCCATATACTTCTGATTCCACTAGCTCCAAACTCGCTACACCACCCTACATTTCCTGAAGACGTGCTAGATCGTTTTCTAATTGTTCCAAGCTCAGATGTGCGCTTTTGTAGGGGCTTTCATCTTCTATATGGATTCTGCTGGAACGTTCGATTGTGAGATAGGTTCAACGTTCAATTTTTCCATAAAATTGAACTGAGAAACTGTTATTGTCTTCCCCATGCCAAAGTGGCATTTTTTTTTTCATTTGTATCGTCTAAGTGAAAGCTATGAAGTGTAGACAATAATTTACTCAATTCTTCCATATATCCTTCTCCTACACTACTGCGAATATGTAAGTTCCATCCTATAGTACTCTGTCCCCCTCCATGTTGTGGGTTAAGAATTCAGAAATCGGCGGATCAAGTTTGGTATATTGCCTATACACTAAACGAAATTGATTTCTTAGTCTCCCTGTACCGTACCAAGTGTCCCTCTAAAAATTCATCTTATCCCCTCTTCCCACCTTCCACATTATATGTGGTCTGAAATTCTCGTAAATTTTGTTGATATCCTTCCATGGAGAACGGTGACTACTGTTCCTCTTTAGACCAGCTTCCTTGCCATGAACCTTTGCCCCATGTATGCTCTTCACTATCCTTGCCCACATTGTCCCGAGCTTCTCCTGCGTATGCCACAGCCATTTGCCCCTTAAGGCAATGTTTGTCCTTGCGAAAAGTTACGACCTCGATGATTCTCTTTATGTTGCCACAGAAAGTCTCTTATAAATTTCCTAATTATAGCAGCCACCTTCTTTGACATTTAAAAAATAAACATAAAATATGTTGGCAAAGCTTCCAAGGCTGTTTTTATCAAAAAGAAGTCTACTACCTCTTGAGAGGTAACTCTTTTTCACCCTGCTATTCTTTCTTTGATGGTTTGAAACATTGGATCCTAAAATCCTGTTCTGTTCGGATTTCTTCCCAACGGTAGTCCTAGATATTGCATCAGCCATTTTCCAGATGAGATCTTTAGGCCTGTAGCCAAAGTGTTCACCATTCCTTCCTCTATATTTATGCCCAAAAGCTGACTCTTCTTCCTGTTTATGTTCAGCCCTGCCAGAAAGTAGAATGCATTGAGAGATTCCATGACCACCTCTATTTCCTCCTTTCGGTTCTTCATAAATATCAAGTAGTCATTAGCAAACAGAAGATGGGTGAGTTGGATTTTATTTTTGCCTACTAGCATGCCCTCCTGCTTCCCTACCTCTACAGCTTGCTCATGAATTCTAGTTAGAGAATTTGCTACCATTGTGTATAGAAATGGGGAAAGCGGATCACCTTGTTGCAATCCTCTATGAGCACCAAACTCCTTTGGGCCTTCCATTAATGAAAATCGAGCAGTTTATTGTCTGCAAGCAAGCTTTTATCCATCTTTTCTATTTCTCCCCAAAGGCGTTCTACTATTGTATGAAATCCAGGTAGCTCCACTAGACAAAACCATAGGTTTGTGCGAAATTCACTTTCGGAAGCAACCCCTCTTTGCCGCTAGTCCTACAGTCCTCCACTGCTTTGTTGGCAGTCAAGATGACGTTTGTTATCTGTTGATCTTTAACGAAAGCCATGTGATGTTCGCTGATAATACTAGGAGGAACTACTATGAGTCTGTTGGCTAGGGTCTTGGCTATGATCTTGTATATACTTGTTGTGAGACTTATAGGTCGAAAATCCTCAACCCGCATTGAGTTGTACTTCTTGGGAATAAGACAAAAATGTAAGTCCCATTCATCTTCCTGTTAATAATGGCGTCCTTGTGGAATTCCTTCAAATAGGCGATGATATCTTGTTTAACAACGTCCAGGCCTGTTGAAAGAAAGCCATAGTAAAGCCATCCGGACCAGGGGCCTTTCCTTCATCACAACTAAACATCGCCTCTTTTATTTCTTCTTCTTCAAATTCTCTCTTCAACTATTGGCTGTCTTCTGCTATGATACCTTGCCACTGCACCTCATCAATTTCCCACTTAAGGTTAGATTTCTCCTTAAATAGGTCACCAAAATAATCAATTACTAGATTCTGTATGTTGGTGTCATCTTTCAAAATATGTCCTGATTTGTCTTCTAATTTTGAGATCATGCTTCTGGCCTTTCTTAGAGAGAATTCTGTGGAAATATTTTGAATTAACATCCCCTTCCTTTGTCCACTTCATCTTAGCTCGCTACCAGCTCCTTCGGTCTTGTTGGCATTTCAACAGATGAATTTTCTTGATCCGGTTCTTCCTTTCCTCAAACAGGTCAGGGAGATCTTTTGTTTCCATCTTCTAATCCAGGTGCCTTAGAGACTCCATTAGATCCATTTTCCTTGATGCGTCTTCCGTTGCCTGCCTCTTGTTCCAATTTCTTAATTGTCCATTTAAGTTCTAGAGCTTCATCATTATCTTTTATCCTTTCCACCCTCTACTTTGATCCACCTCCCATTCTTGTTGCACCATCTCTTTGAACTTTGGTTGATGTAGCGAAGCGTTTTCGAATAAAAAAGGAGTAGGCCCCCATTTAACTTCCTTTGTATTGAGCAGAAGTGGCCAATGATCAAGAGTTATTCGTTGCAAGCCCCATACCTTTTGATGCTTGAATTTGTCTCCCCATTCATTGTTGCATAAGAATTTGTCTAATTTGGACATGACTGGCCTATTACGGTCGTTACTCCAGGTGTAGCGCAAATTTTTGAGCTCAGGTTCCTGTAAGTCCATCTCATGAATCCAGTCATCGAACATTTGCATAGTTTTGGATGTTTGATTGCAGGTCGTTTTTTCTTTCATGTAGTGGATCATATTAAAATTGCCTCCTATGCACCAGGGACCTTGAATGCTTGATGAAAGAGCAACCAATTGAGTCAAGCACTCCTCTCGTCCTTCCTTATCGTATGGGCCATAGACTGCTGTATACCACCAGTCTATTTCTTCCTTGCCATTAATTTTTATTGTCAAAGAATTCATCCCTTCCCACTTTTCTTGCACCATAATGTTTTTGACGTCCCATAATATAAGAATTTCCCCAACTGACCAGACTGTGGGAATTGTTGTCCAGTCCACAAATCTCCTTTTCCATAGAGCTGCTATCCGTTCTGAACTTTTTGTTTTCCTGGACTGCTATCAGGTCAACCCTAGCAGCTATGATGGTTTTCCTGATGAGACTTCTATTGGTCTGAGACTCGCAACCTCGAATGTTCCAATTCAATATCTTTTTTTTTGAAAGGAAACTAGATAGGTATTATAATATAATAAAAAGTGGACGAGCAGTCCAAAGCGCCAGAGGCAGTTACAAACGTGGCACAAAATGAAGTCCCAACTGAGCAATTGATGCCCAAGAGATTACTCTAATCCTAAGATATAAAAGGAAACCCAAACAACAGTACATATAGACCAAAATACTATTTATAATAACCCAAAAACTGATTTCAAACTTGGCGACTTCAGAAGATTTGGCGGGTGACATCCTCAGTCAGTGCCCGTCACCCATTCCCTTTCAGATGGACCTGGTACCTACTATATGTCCTTAGGTGAAACTCATCTGGTGGTCTTCTTGGGATGCCTCCCACCACTCTCGCCTGGGCTTGGATATTAGGTCCATAGCTGTACGTCATTTGACCAATTCAATATCTTCAAAAGGACAATTGAACTCTTTACATCCCGCCCGAAACTTATTGCACGGCAATCAATTGTGAATTGATTGAGAGCAAAAAGTCTCGGACTCGCTCAAAATCCATTTCTTGAGTGTTCTTCCTTGTCTTGTTATGGTTGCTTTGATTCATCATTTGATCTTCTCCCTCCGAAAGCTGGCTCTACTGACTTCGTGTGAACTTCTGTCATAACTTCTTTCGACCTCGCCTGGCACATTGAGTGGGAGAGGCCAAGGTCGACCCTAAACTTTCTGCTCCATTAGAAGATTGGGGTAGAGGATAAGAATAACATTGGGCACATACCTGATTGGATTTTCTGTCGTTTTGTTGGTCTGGTCTGCTCGTCGTTCCTGTGGTCGTCTCCTCAGGATCATCGTCTGCGTTTTGGGTGGTAGGTACCCGCTTTGATTTAGTTTGATCTATGTAGTCATGGTAGTCCTAGTCTGTTTCAAAGTCCGATTTGACAGTGACCACCTGGGCCTCCCAACGAGCCATGATCCCTACTCTACTTCTTTCATTGGCCTTGCCTATTCTTTTATAAACTTTAAGGTTTAGCCGATCCACGTTATGTTCTCTCTTTTGGCCCATATCTTGAGTGGGTCTCCTAAACTCATGCCTATTTTCTTGTGACAAACCGATGGGCCGATCTACCTTCTCAGTTCATCTTGAGCTTTTTTCATGCTCCTTGGTGGGCTTGCTGTATTGAGGAAGCTTAATCCAATCGTCCCGGCCCAAGTCCGTATGTTGATCAACCTTGGCTCGGTCTGTCGCAGTTATGTTTCCCCTCCAACGTTTTGTGGGCCCACCATAATGATCCGTTCCTTTGTTAGGGATAGGTGGCCTACAACCATTGTACGTGGCAGCTGCCTCACCTACCCCCCCTCCTGACGACCTTCTGTTCACCGACGCTCCGTCATCTTCTTCCTCGAGCTGCGCGTCTTCATCGTCACTGCTTGAAATCTCGATTTTCGAACTCCTCCGATCATCGGTCCTCCATTCTCTGGCATTTGTTATCCCTTTCATGTGATTTATGGTGAACGTTTTTAAGAGCTGCTACCGAAGTTCTTTTACTTCCATGCCCCAATTCTGTTCGAGTTCGACTAGCCTGAGCTCTTGGACGCCATTATCATCGTATATGTCAAATTGTTTTGCTAAGAAACCAAAATTATGTCCTCTCAGCCTCAAAAAAGTCATTTCCATTGAAAAGATTGAGATGGTAGTGTGTGCTATATCCAGTAACGTACCACAGGCCTCCCCAATTTCGATAAAGGTTTGAATGCTCCAATCTTGTTGCCTTATTCCTTCAACTCCCATCTAGTTGTTCGTACATGCAGCTTGAACCCCATTGTTAAATAGGTTTTCTCTCCATTGTTCAATATAAAAACCCCCAAGTAATGTCTGACACTTCTCAGCTCGAAGCAATTTTGCTTCACTCTCCTCATAGCTGACCAATAGGCTTCGAGCCACATCCAGTTGCCGGAAGTGAATATCACTTTTCAATAGCTGTCGGATTGATTTTTCCACTATCCTCCAAGGTGTTACATCTAAAGTTCGAATGATAAGGAATTTCTTTGCTTCTAGCTCTCTTCTCTCTCCGCCCTGTGTCCCATGTTGTCTTCCTCCTACACCTACTTTTCGTCTTAGTCGTCGGTTCCCTTCCAATTTTCACATCCACGGGCCCCTGTTCCTGCTATCTTCCTCTCCCTTCAATCGCGCCTCTTTTGCTCCTACTTGTCTCGCCTTTTCTCGATATATGTCCTTTTGCTGTCGGGCCACTACGTCTTGGACGATTGTATCCATCGCCTTCCAAAGGTCTTGCCATGCTTTCGTCGTGCGTTCCACTGGTATCATGATGCTTTGATGTTGGCCATTCACCAGTTTTGTCAGTTTAATATAACGACCATTGTCATTTGCTAGAACTTCCATGATGATCATAAATCCTTTGCCTCGAAAGACGCCTGTGCTCCTGTGGCTTTCATTCTCCTTCAAACACTGCTCTACCCTCTTCTTTGCCCAGGAAATGGCCTCCTTGTTCACTACAATATGATAATACTGGTTTCTTGTGACCTCTTGGAACACAGCCTCTTGACTGTCCTTGGTGAAACATATTGAGAAATATTTATGTTTGGTTGGGAAGGACATGTAATTCCATTCTCCGTTTTTTGTAACTCTCACTTGGCAATTACTGCCTTGACCAACACCTGGATGAGCAATTCTTTGTCTCGTGTTAAGTTGACTGGAATAAGTGACTTCCTATCGTCTTTTGTCATTTTGGAATTCACTAACCCATTTCTTCCTCTTAACCAGAGTCCCCCCGTCATTCTCATCTGGTACCATCTGTTGCATGAGTATATTCTTCCTAGTTGATCCTGTAGCTTGTCCTACATGCGTCGTCTTTGTGTTGGCCATCTTATGGTAACCTCGGTCACGTATCCTGATCCTTTGATTTTTCGAACTAGTTTCATGTCGGTTGTCGTAATGGGTCCCAAGTCGTGTAACTTCCAGTTTCCTGCTCCTCTCTCCGTTCCTATCCTCCAGTGTTTGCTTCTTGCCCATCCTTCTTCATCCTCGTTAGAGCTTGCCGTTAGCATTCCTTTGCAATCCATCCTTTCGAGGCCACCCTTCCGTCGTGATCGTACCTTTGTTCTCTCGATGTCCTCTGTTCTCTCTCCATGCTCCACGCTCCATTGTGTTTTTAAATAATGTTAATTTTTATGACAAAAGTATGAACATAGGATTGGAATTTAAGATTATATCAATCCGTGAGTCACAAAATCAAGCATGCAACAACGTGAACAAAAAAAAAAAAAATGATGTTATGCTTCAAATATTGTCAAGGACCTTCTTAAACTGTTGAAATGTTTCAAATAGCCCCACTCTCTACCTTAAGCATGGCCTAGGTGATTCATTTACAAATGACATGGAGTATTTGTTGCCTAGGTGTCGTGTTGGCCCTTAACAACACTAGGTTGAACAATTGTTTGTGCTACGTAAGGAACACTACAACTCACCCATTGGGTACTTTCCTTCACATATCTTTTTGTCTTATTCTCTAGATCTCACTACCTTCGAGAAAGATTGGCCTTGTCAACCACTCATAGTGATGCAAATAAATTACAAAATATATGTTGTTGTACCCTAAGAATGCTTAGAAACATTTTGGTACCAAAACATAGAACTTATGTGGAAGTTGTGCCGGCTATTTAAAGTTAAGGACTTTGGACGTGTTTAAATCAAGTCACACTAGCAATCAAATAGGGGTATTTGCACCAAGTGAAGATGCATGCTTTGCTTTGCTTTTGTTTGGAATCTGGGATGAGAATTAACATGGCTAAAACATGCATAGTTGGAATTTCCATAGCAAAGGAGTGGCTGCGGAGACTGCCTTTGAGGTTTGGATGCGATTAGGGGACTTGGCCTCTGAAATATTTTGGGATTGCCTCTTGGAGGGAGACTGGGGACTGAATCATTTTGGGAGCCAGTGGTGTCCAAGGTGGCTAGGAGGTTAAATGGGTGAAAGTGGTTGTTCCTTTCCAAAGGGAGTGGACTCACTCTCATCAAATTAGTTTTAAATGCTTTACATCGTGAGCGAAGCCACAAAGATTGAATGTTTGATTGAAAATTTTTTGTGGAGAGGGTCGGAGGGAGGTAAAGGCTTTCATTTAGTGGCACGGAATTAGGTGCAGTTAAAAAAAAAGAATTTGGGGGCTTAGGCATTGGAAGTGTAGTATGCAGAAACAACGCTTTGGTGGGGAAGTGGCTTTGGAGATTACCTCGTGAACAAGATGAGCTTTGGGCTAGGGTGATTAAAAGCAGGCATGGTCTCAACATCAATGCTTGGGATGCAAGGCTCCATAGGAGGGCTACGCATAGAAGTCCTTGGAAGTTCATTCATTCTCTATATTAGTCTTTTGAGCCTCATATCAAACTAAGGCTAGGCCAAGGGGATTCTATCCGTTTCTGGGAGGATGTGTGGTGGGGCACTGACACCCTTGTAGATTTAATCCCGAGGTTGTATAGCTATTCTAGTGCTCATCATCAGCTAGTGTCCTATTTCAGTGATCTGAATCCAAATCCGAGCCATGTTCAATGGGACTTACATCTGAGGGCTTTGAATGGGCCAAGGTGTGTTGAGGAAAAAGAAGCTCTTTTTGTGCTATTGAGGGAGTGTTTTTTGGAGGATAGGAAGGACAAGATAGTATGGTTTAACTACCCGATTGGGGAATTCTAGACCAAATCATTTTTCTCTTTACTGTCTGGTGGCTTGGTGATTGGTCTCGCCCCATTTTTGTCTTAAATTTTGGAAGGCGGCCCACTCCTTCCAAAGTTAAGTTCTTTGCTTGGAAAGTGCTCCTTGGGAAGGTTAATATAGGGGAGATGCTTCAAAAGTGTTTTTCTCGACTTTGCCTATTCGTTTCGCATTTTGTAAACAGAATGGTGAGTCTGTTGACCATTTGTTTTTGAGATGTCCGTTTACTAGCTATGCGTGGGCTCGATGGAAGTAACATTTTCCTATATTTCCGGAAGTCAACGATCAACTTCTCTACTTTAGTGTTTGTCTTTATTGGGAGGTAGTTGATCCTAAGTGGCATGACGATTGGCTGGTCGCTAGCTTGTCAATGCTTTGGTGCTTGTGAAAGGAGAGGAATGCGTGGATTTTTGAAGATAAATGTTCTCCGCCTAGTTTTCTGTGGGAAAAATCTCAGTGCTTAGCGTCTTTCTAGACTAGTAATTGCCCTCTATCTTTAGGATATTCCATGTCCAATTGGTTAAGAGGATGGACAATTTGGTGTAATAGTGGGGTGGGTTTCTAATCCTTTGTCGTTTTGGGGTCTATTGTTGTCAAGTCCGCAGGGTGTAATTCATTCTCTTCTATTAATAAAGTTGCCTGTTTCTTTTTTTTTTTTCTTTTTTTTTTTTTTTTTTAATGAACAAGCTAACCAATTGGGTTTTAAAATTGTTATATGAATTTTGTCACTCTCTTATGATGTTTAAATGAGACCCTTGCATTTGAACACACTCCCATGTTCAAACATTTTGTGATTTTGTTAGAGATCTAAATGCTCTTCGTAGCTCAACCGGATACTTGAATGAAATAAGTCCCATGAATGTAGTTCAAACAAATGTTCAATGAAGTGAAATGTTTTGCACTTGACATGTCCACAAGTAGAATAATTGGTGTTTGAACTTAGCTTTCAATGTAATCTTGGTAAATCCTTGAAAACTGCACATGTTATCATCTTCAAGGTGAACATGACTTGATTGATATGTATTTGATTTGTGGCTAAGGTTTTATGAAAACAAAATGAGGAGATCATGAAATAGATAATCTTATGTCTAATTCTAGTGCCATGGATATGGATTTTTTGCTGAAAAGTTCTATTGCTAATGGTTTAAAACACAATTTTGTACTTCATGTGATAATTTTAGCACTTCTCTCATAATCACTTTTTTTTTTGAAAGAAAAACATAATTCATTGATCGTCAAAATGGAGATGACGAATCTCCTTACAACTAACTAAAAATGAAAAAGATTACAACACTGACATTATAGAGAGATTAAGCCTAACTTTACAATGCTTGGAGAATGTTTTGCCAATTCCTAATCCGTTCTTCATAACTTTATCCCTTCGTCAATTTTATCGAAGAGAACCAGGTGGCGAAAAGGATCTCTGATCTTTCCAAAACTTGATCGGGCTTTTTCTCTTCATTCTTGAAGATCTTTTTATTTATTTCTTTGCTAATTCATTCTCCATTAAAAAATTTTTCTTCCATAATCACATTTTTAAAATTTTACTTTTGTGTAATCAATTTTCTTTTCTTTTCTTCCCACCCCCAAATTTAGTCTTCTCATCTTGCAATCAATTATTTGCTATTTGGTCAAGAACATGGTTTTTATCATAAACTAGTAAACTTCATAACTATAAATCTGGAGTTGAAAAGGGACAGAGGATTTTGAAAAGGGACAGAGGATTTTGAAAAGGGACAGAATATGGTCAACTGGGGCTAGGTTTGCAAACCAGTCCAGAATGGAGGTCTTGGTATAAGGGAGATGATTAGGAAGAACGCGACTTTAAGGGCAAAATGGCTTTGGAGAATGTTGGACAAACCAACATCAATATGAGCCAAGATAGTTCGTAGCATACATGGCTCAAGAGCTTTCGGAAGAGAAGCTAATTTGAACAAAAAATGCAGCTACAGATCTCCTTGGAAGGATGTGTACAAACTCTATGAGTAGTTTAGGCCTCACATACGATGGAAGATTGGAAGAGGGGACCAAGTGAGCTTTTGGGGAAATGTTTGGTGTGGTCAGAAAAAGCTGAGAGATGCCTTCCCTCATATTTATGGCCTTTCTTTGAAGAAAGAAGATCTAGTTGCTTCCTTTAGAACCTGTGACAGTGGAGGGGAAAGGCCTCAGTGGGGTGGGAATCTACACTTATATAGAAATGTAGGAGAGGTTCGCTTGGAAGAATTAAGTGACCTGCTCAATAGACTGCATGGATTTCATCTTCATGTGACGGAGGATGAAGGTAGGCCTGTTTGGAATGGGGGAGCAATTACTACTTTCTTGGTGCAATCTGCCGTGGCAAAACTGTCAAACCAGCAAAGAGAACACACAAGCATCCCAACATATTTCATTTGAAAAACAAAAGCCTCTTTAAAAGCAAGGATTCTTTTGTGGCTGATTAGTCTTAACAAGCTCAAAATCATGGAAAATATCCAAAAACGTCTTCCCTAATATACGTTACATCCATCTATATGTATTATGTGCAGGAACAATGCAGAAACTACCAAGCACCTGTTCGGGATATGCAAGGTGACAGCAGAGTTTTGGAGACAATGGACCCAACAGCACAACAGAGGTTTGGAGATAATGTGTTTCAAATTTCGGGTATAGTAGGGATGGCTCAAATTTGTCAATACTGGAAGGTGATTTTGGCGGCAATGTGGTACGCTATTTGAGAGGAGCGAAACAATAAATTGTTTTTGGGCAAGGAGGTGTCGGCTAGAATGATATGGGAGAGATCCAACATTTTGTTTGGTAGTTGGATCTCTAGTTCTAAATTAGAAAAAGGATGTAGTTTTGGTGATTGAATATGTAAAGGGGGGCTATTCTATAATCTCTTACAATGTGTATTTAAGTTCGGATATTTCATCCAGCATCTTGTACTATCTTTTGTTATTAACATAGTTTTTGTTTCTAAAAATAAATCTAGAGTTGAATCCTTATAGGACATTGGGTCACATCTTCCAAGACTTTCGGATGATATTTAAAATATTTCAATTCTTTTTCATTTTTTGATCTCAAGTTTACTGTATAGCCCACTTTATTGCTCTTAAGTTGTTTTTGCCATCTAACTGCTTTGTACCTTGTGTAGACATTTTCTAAGTGCTCATTACTTGAAAATTTGGGAAGTTACTTATAACTGGACAATTGCATTTTTATTTTAAACAACTCTGTAAGAATTAAAAACTTGATGGTACTTGACTGCCAATCGCTTTACTGTTCTCTATTGTTGTGAACAGTACATGCGTAAGCTTGAACCTGAAGGGACTCCAAGGAATCCTTCAGTGAAGAAGATATCAAGACTATATGAAGCTTTTAAGTTTTGTTTGGAAGATCTTGGGATTTGGCCAGCTTATAAGGTATGAAATCTCTTGTGCTGTTGGTTAACTGTTCATGTTAGATGTATATTTAATCTAGGGAATCTTCTTGACAGGCTGCTGAGTCACTGTCAGGTCCTGAAAACTTTTGGGTGAATCAGTCTGGTGAAATAATTGCTAGAGAATTCAGTGCAGATGTATGCCAGGCTATTTCTGCATGCATACCAAATGGTATTTGGAACATTTCTCTGATTGCTTGTCGGTTAATTCAAATACGTTTTCAGTGAATGCATGTGCATATTTTAACTTTTAAGGCATCTTCTAAGATTTCTTTGAAAAAGAGAAGCTTGATCCATATGAGATTAGAGGTCATGTATCTAACAAGAAGGTTGTTCCTTGGGGAGTCACAAAGGACACAGAGAGTTAAAACAATAATCCAAAAGCATGGCAGGTTGAGCTGAAGTTGTCCATGGGCTTCAGTCAAATTCTTTTTTAGGCCAAAGTTAATAATAAATGGAAAGTTGAATGAAAAAAATATTTGGGTAGAGCTGGCAGGTGGTATCTGTTAATTCTAGATGATTACAAAAGAATATTGCTGTAGAGATTAAAGATGTGGAAATAGATAATTAAGAAAGATTTAATTTATCACATTTTGAATGTTGACAAGCATAGTTGAGTTTAGCTGAGCTAGCTTGTGGTAGCTTGGGGATTTGGTCCTAGGGCTCACATGCTACTAGAAATGAACATTCAAAGTTGTCCTCTTTGTAGAGGAAACACCATAAACCATGTTGAACAATTTTTAATTACAATACATGATGAAATAGGGAATGCAATCCTGAAAAATAAGGATGAGATTGCTAATTAAAAAGTGATTATGTCCAGTGTTGTCAAGGCGGTAAGGCGGTTTAAGACGGTAAGCCTCCATAAGGCGAGGCGGGGCCTAGGCGAGGACTAGGCGGGGCCTAGGCGAGGACTAGGCGGCGCCTAGGTGGTTCTTAAAATAATTATTTAAAGATCCCTGAAGAATTATTTATTTATTTATTGGTCCCTTACCCAATATATATATATAATTTTTTTCTTGAAAAATTATTTAATACTTTTTTAATATTTTATTTATTTATATTTTATATTTAATTAATTAATTATATATAAATTATAAAATTATAAATAATGACATATTAGGTAATACATTATGATAAAATCATGATCATCATAAGTTCACATAGTTCATACTCATAACATTAAAAAAAGAAGAGCTAATTTTGCACGCGCGAGTGTGAGAGAGAGAGAGAGAGATATGTAAAGAAACAGAAGAGAGACATAGATAGAGAGAGACAGAAGAGAGACCTAGATAGAGAGAGAGAAGAGAAACGTAGAAAGATAGACAGGAAGAGTAGAGAGAGGGAGGGAGGGACGTAGAAAGACAGAGAGGGAGATATGCAAAAAGAGATAGAGGCATAGCGAAGAGAGCTGCAGAGATGCAAAAAGAGAGCAGAGAGAGAAAGGGAGAGACATGCACAGTGAGATGGAGAGAGTCGTCGGAGTCGCTCACCGAAAAAGACGTCGGAGTTGCTCGTCGGAGTGTCGGAGATGATCGCTGGAGTCTCAGAGATGATCGTCGGCGTTGGTTCGAGTCGTTTGACTTTGAGAGGTTTGAGAACAGAGTTATTAGATTTAGGTTAAAATTAAAAAATTAATTAATTAATTAAAAGCCCTCCTATTTTTTTTTAAATTTGCAGAGAAGCCCTCCTAGCGCCTAGGTGGTGGCCTAGGCGTTGAGAGGGCCTGGACGCCTAAGCGGCGCCTAGGCGAGGCCTAGGCGACGCCTTGACAACACTGATTATGTCAACCGAATGTAAATTAATTTAGTCACTTATTATCACATCCTTGTATAATATGAAACTACATTGAAAATAAAAATGCTGTTTGTGCAAAATCTTTGACGTGGGGATTTTAAGATCAACAGGATAATCTTCAAAGGAAATGAAAAGTCAGTGGACCAAATATGACAAAGGTTGGTGGCTCTTTTTGCAAAATGGGGGTAACAGCCGACCAACTGAGAAAGGGTCTAGCCTTTGGAGAGTGGCTTAAAACTGACATAATGTTTTGTATGTAGTCTAGTTATATGGTGTATGTAATGGTGTAAAGTATAATTATGTCTACACTGTTTGGTTTGTTGTCAAGACTGACTGTGGAGTCCAAACTTCTTTTGTAAGGGATATTTCATCCCAATTTACGCCTACGAATATACTTCTGTCTTTTTCAACCAAAAAAAAAAAAAAAGATCAACAGGCCGTGGATTAGGTATAACAGGCTTGTTTATGATGGCTAAAGATCAGGATTGCCTCTGGATTGAGGTCCTTATAGGCCCTAGCTTTGGATAGTTGCTTCAAATCTTATTAGGGATTATTCCATTAGTGAATGGCTTGGAATTATGCTTGTTGTGTTGTGTAATTTAGAAGTTTGGTTTTATTTGTTAGTAGTTGTTAGTAATCCTAGTACTCTTTGTAAACAATCTTTTTTCAAGGTTCTACATGATATCAAATAATGGCTGTGGAGCATTTCTATGAACCAACCATTATTTTGATTTCCAAATTCAAAGGTTGTAGGTCATTGTTGGATTGAAACTTTGTCAGATAAGTCATATAGGAACTCCAAATGTTTTGAGGATATATGTAGTTTTAGGAGAATAGGACTTTCATTAATCTACATGCCCAAGATGTTTATCGATGTTTGGAAAATCTGCATTTTTTTCTAAGAAAGCATTAGACCATAATTGATGCATATTTGGTGAGTTTCTGAACTAGGCTGATATAAGACTCAATATCATTTGAGTAGAGCAGAGTATTATCAATGTATATCATAGCTTGGTCTTGTATGCATTGAAAATTTTTGGTCATTGCTTTCTAGAAGATGGATGGCTGCTATTTTTAGCCCGAAAGGCATGATATTCCAATGATAGTAGTACCTTGGGATGACAAAGGCTGTCTTTGGTTGATCTGAAGGATCAATGCCCAACTGCCAAAATGTTGACTTGCAATCAAACTTTGAAAAGAACTAGGCATTAGTTAAATGTTGAAAAAGCGTTTCAGGTTGTAGAAGAGGAAACTTATCATCTTTGAGAAAAACGTTTAAAGGGTCGTAATTGATTACCAACTTAAGTTTCCCTTTGACTTGTTCAGATCTTTTATTAACATAGAAGGCTTCACTTGCCCATGGTGAGTCTGTGGGGAAATGAGTCCTCCTGATTTAAGCCGATCAAGCTCTTGGATGGCCAAGGTCAACTGGGTAGGTAGCATACCTTGGTGAGTTACTTTAGTGGGATTAACATCTTCATTGAGCTTGAAAGGGACTTTGACGAAGAAATCTTGATTAGTCCATAGTGGATGATCACATTCATTTATAAAATCTAGGTGAATGTTTGCGCAACAATCTCGGATCAAGCGTTGTGTGAGCTCCTGAATTTGAGGGTGTTCGACATCCTGAACTGTTGAGGAGACCATGGAGATCCAAGGGATAAAAGCTGAGTGTGTTTTCAATCCCTGAGATGTCTAAGTGAGTTGCTTGATTTGTTGTAGGATGTCACATCTTATGATGAACTTCTTTAAGAGAAATGCTGCTCCGAGAATTTTGTGCCTAAAAGTAAGTAAAGGATGGAGCTTTATTTTGACAGGTTTACTAATAAGGGTTATGGCAAGAGATGCTTCTTCAGCAGTATTGAAAGATTGGTGATAATGTTTCCACCATTTAGTAGGTAGTAATAAGGGATGCATCAACGTTGTTGAAGTTCCTGTATCAAGAAGAGTTGTTATTGTAATAGGGTTGCAATAGGATGAGAGGCATACATGATCATTGGCATAAGGGAGGTTGAATAACCCATGTGCAGGAGGAGATGAACATAAAATAATAGCCTCTGTAGCTGAGATTGCCATTAAAGCTTCAGGAGATTAGTCATCGTCAAAAGAAAAGACTGACTTTATGTATGAAAATTCTGTATCAGTGAGCTGGGTTATTTTCTCAATTAATGTAGCACACTCCTTTTTTCTTTTGGGATACTATTTTGCGAAGTGTCCTTTCTTTTTGTAGATAAAACAACGAGTGTCTGAAGATTTGCCTTGAGATCTTCGCCGTATAAAGCTCCATTTGGATTTTGGGTGCAACACCCCCTCCTTCACTATTATAATTGTCTTTAAATTGTTTTTTAAGTATTTGAAAATCTTTCAAGTAATGAAAAACATTGCTAATAATTTTTTTTTTTTAGTTAAGTTTTTTTTTTTTCAAAAAAATTTCTATCATATTCTAAAATTAAGTATTATACCTAAAACTTCCTTTTTTTTAAAAAAATTATTTTTCTTAAATAATTTTTTATACACAAAACTAATTTTAATTGATAAAAAATTAATTTCAAGTGTGTTTTTCAACTCTGACCATTAGTATAAGCTGGTAGGACAACCTTCAGGATAGGCGGCGAGATATAGTCTACTTAGAATAATTGGCCTCTTTGAACGGGATAACTCATCTCTCTTTCAATGTTTAGCTTTACTAGGGACAAGACTTACCCACTATCAGCTTAACTTGTGATCGTCATATCCAAACAAAATATTTAAAATATATATATATATATATACCTACATACATACATACATACATACATACATACATATACATATACATATATATATATATATATATATATATATATATATATATATATATATATATATATA